>JBBYHH010351555.1:0-20620 GCA_038382905.1 Daphne laureola | reverse complement strand
TCTATGTGGAGAAGACAAATAGAGATATGTGTGTGAAGTACCTGTGCAGATACATGCATAAAGGGATAGTCTGATCTATAGTGGTTAGTGGTTATTGAGAGTGACAACAAAGGAGCGCATTCTGTAAGTGGATCTACTAGACTAGAGGTTGATAAGATAAAACAACATTTGGATTGTCGATACATATCAGGATCTAAGGCATGTTGGAAAATTTTCAGGTTCTTCTTTCATAGTATGATCCGTGTTGAGCGATTGTCATTTCATTTACCGAATGAGCAAAATATTGTGTTTGATAAGGAATCTAATCTACAAAATGTTACTGAAATGCATAATGATAGTTATTTTCAGTTTGATGCATAGATGGAGTGTAGGAAAAAATGTGAATTCCTAAAATCTTACATATGCTTAATTCCCAAGATATTTTGTATGATCAAGCAACAAAAGCATTGAACTTAACAGAAAAAGGGTTAAGTTTGGGCATGATTTATTACATTCATCCCACTACTAGTGAAAGATACTACCTGCGTTTGTTGTTAAATGTTCAGGGAAGACCATCATCGATGAAGAACTACAAACCATAAATGGAGAATTGTATAAAACTCTTAAGGAAACATGTTTTGCTCTTGGGTTGCTCGAAGATGATGTTGAGTGGTATGAGTCATTATGCAAAGCTTCTCAGTAGACAATACCAAATAGCTTGGATGAACTGTTTGTCATAACCCTTTTATCTTTTCAAGTTAATGAACCTCAGTTTTATGGGACCGAGCCATTGGCTGATGCAATTTTATTGATGGAGCCCTAGAAACGTAACTCGCTCAATTTGGTATTATCCAATACTGAGAAATTTAATTATTCCTTTTATGAGATCAAGAAAATAATAAACAAGTTAGTTCAGTCGTTAAGATGTTTTGATGGGATGCCATGTCCTGACATCAGTGGGTTACTCCTTGAATAGAACTCTATGGTTATCGAGGAGCTAAACTATGATATGTAATATTTAGTACTTGAGCACAAATTCCTTTGTGGTGGCTTCAATGAGGGATAACGGGTTGTGTGCGATCATGTCATTGATCAACCAATTCTCATAATGGTGGCATGTTCTTTGTATAAGGTAGTGGTAGCATTAGAAAAACATATTTATTTCATGCTTATTTTTAGAAGGTAAGATAGCTTTAATCGTCGCATCTTCTAGGATTGCTACATTTCTTGTAGCTGGAGCTAAAACTGCACACTCATGCTTGATAATAGATTCATTTCTCAATATTAAGTGATGAAGTCTACTTTCTGATATTATACCAAGCTTCATTGATTATTTGAGATGATGCTCAAATGGTGCATCATCATGTATTTGACGTGATGGATTGATCTTTTTGTGATTTAATGATGGTGGATAATCCAGATGTTGAAATAGAATTTTTAGGGGGAAAACTGTGGTTCTTGGTTGTGACTTTAGAAAAATATTAGCTGTGATACCACAGGGCACTAGAGGTGGTGTTGTTGCAGCTACAATATGCTATTCGTACTTATATACTCATTATATCAAGTGCATACCCTATTAGAGAACATGAGACTGTATAGCTCAACATCCCCTTATTTCATTTGGTTTAGTGATGGCTTGTTTAAATTAGGAGAAGGGTTATTACCTTTGCAACAGTTCAATGATGATGATGATGATGACATGGAACCAGAATGGTTACAGCTCCCTGAGATGTTACTGCTGTCATTTGTTAGAGATCCGATTGATGTTGTTATTGATAATACATACCTAGAGTTACTTGATAGGATCTATGATAGAGATTATTTAAGGGAGAGATCTATACTTTCACCAAATCATGAGTTGGTTGGTACAATTAATGAGTATATGATGGCACAATCATAGAGTGAGATAAAGACCTATATGAAGGAACTGCTCTTACTCCATTTCCTAGCAGAAATGGCGGGCACGGAAGAGCATCTTATCAATCTCATAAGTGATCATAGAAACAGTTAGAGACTTTAGTAGAAACTTAACCCGCCACATTATATATCTTAGGTTGATCGGATATCATCATTATCGGTACATGTTAAGCCCTAAATGGAACTATATTTGGTGGAGTATTTGAACATTCTAATTTTCTTAGGAGTACCAAATCACAAGCTTGTGTTGAAGGTATGTGTATCGATAATTCTAATGAGAAATTTAAATCAAGTTGATGGCTTGTGTAACGGGACCGAGCTTATTGTCATGAAGTTAGTTTAGAGGGTTAGTGACGTTGAAATCCTTCTAGGGAGTAACATTGGGAGTCATTGTCTTATATCTCAGATTGAAATGATGTCATCGAATAGTAAACTATTTTTTAATCTATCACGACGCTAATTGTCTCTGAGTCATTTCTAAGGATTTTCTACCTTTTGGATCGAACTAGGAATCATACATTCTCTGAATTACTTGACAACCAGGTATTTTACTTACCTGCACATAAGCTTCATATATTCTCTAGAACATCCCATCTCGTTTCATAGCACATGCTTCCCGAAAAGATAGACCTCCTATCAAGTCTTTCACAGTCCTGTAAAAGTTTGTTTTGCCATGAGTTAAATAAGAGTCAGAGTTAGACTTTTAATATGGTTGGCCTTTATTTCGCAAACCTTGTTTTCAACAATGGTCAACTGTATGTAGTAATTTCATGTGTGACCTTTCCAGATGGTTTCTGTATTTTTTTGAGTGATAACCTAACAGGTCCATATATACCAAAATCATACTCCCTGAGTCCCATTATTTTTTTTTAAGTATTGACAGGACACGTTATTTTAGGTGAAGGTTGTTTTGTGTAGACTTGTTATGTGGAAGAGAGAGATAGAGGGATAGTTGGATAAATTCATGTACAAAACTTTACTAAGGGGAAAGTGTTTCAATAATTTTGGGACAACCTAATAAAGAAAGTGTTTTAAAAAAATTAGGATAGAGGAAGTAGTAAATCTGAAAGTATTTGACCGTGTTTATAGTAATCAAGTATGACAAAGTAGAATTAATTAATTATGTAATACATGATAATGTTTTTATTATGTCAAGTGCCGAGTTAATGAGTATGGAATGATAATTTTAGTAATCTTGTAACATAATCAATATCTCAACATTTGACATTAATAACATTACTATATGGTCCTTTTATTGTAGGTGTTTAATTGAAAAAATGACTCATCGTATTTGTGATCTCAAACAATTTGGGTTTAATTGGTCATTACGGGTCCGTCTAACAAAATTTTGGAATGCAATTACTGTGAAAGATGACAGTTTCATGAGTACAAAGTTGATTATGTTAGATTCTAATGTGAGCATTCCAAGTTCTTGCTTTGTTTTTATAACATTTCTTACTTCAATATATGTTGTATAATAGTACAAGGTTTGTTAATATTTTACAAAATGCCACATATCAACACTTGAAAGAAAATTTCATCCATTATTGAATGAATGATTAGTGTATAACATAAAAAACTTCACTTTTGGTAAAACGTTGAATTATATGTAACCGGTATCTTGTCTGAATAAGGTTTTCTTCATGAGATATACGAATGTTAGTGTTGTCGAGGGTGATTCGACTGATATTCCTCGACATAAGTTTAACTTTGTGGAAAATGTCGATTTACGACTAAGTTTCTGCAAAACTTATGTTGCACAAGTGACATGTTTTTGCGTATTTGTTTATAATGATGCTATATTATCACTTTTTATGGTGTCCAATTTGATCAATCGCAACCTGGAAAAATTGGTTTCCTTACGACTGTTGTTGAGAGATTAGCCAGGTTGGATGCTAGTCGTGATAAGTTCTGAAGAGTGATAGTTTATCCGAACTACAATCTATATGGTTAGTTTATCAAAGGTATTTGTTGTTTATAACTTTTTTTTAAGGCCAAAAATACTTATATTAGGTAAAAACTTACAATACACATATTTGAAGAAACGCCAGCACCTATAAGAAATAGGTGAGGCTTATACAACAGCTCATGTCATGAAGTAAAAAAATAAGAACTGGAGCTATGGGATTTTGGAGCCAGTCAGACCATGTGCAATTGAATTTCTTCCATCTATTAGAAATCCAAAGGTATGTCAGCCATTGAGCGGAACTTAGAAGTGACCTTGGAGAAGAAGACTTATTTTGGAATACCAAGTTGTTCCGGTCATTCCTAATGACCTAAGCGACCACCTTCCGAATGGAGAGCCATATCTAAGATTGCACGCTATTGGAGGAGCGGCAACCATCTGCAAAAAGAAGCTTAGGGACATCTAGTGTAGAGAACACCCCCATCTGACACCATGCAAACATTGCTTGCCACACTGAGAGACTAACTGGACAACGAATGAGAGTGTGTGCTGAATGCTCGATCGGAGCATGGCAACGGGCACACATTAAACTAGACAGGTTGACACCTCTCTTAGAAAGCTGGTGATTAGAGGGTAGACGATCTTGAGTGGCTCTCCAAGAGAAGATGTTGACTTTACGAGGGACCTAGTTTGACCACAAATAGTTCACTGTAAGGGACTCGAAATCCAGCCTCTTTGTGTCGAGGAGACAGGAAAGGGTAGCAACTGTAAAAACCTGAGACTTGTCCAACTTCCATATCCATTTTTCAGGGCAGTCACTGAGTGGAGAAACAGAAGGAAGGGATGACCTGAGCTAAGTTAACTCATCATTTGAGCGGCCTCGAGGTTCCAATCACCAAGAGAAATTCCAGCTCAAAGTGTCATCAGACCAGGAAATTCTTTCAGCAAATAAACAAATCAGATCTTGCTCTAAATGTGCCAGCCGAGGGAATCTAGTCTCCAGCAAAACCTCACCTTGCCAAATGTCCTTCCAAAGTTTTGTCGATGAACCATTACCCACTTTCTTACCGAAATCCTGGTAGAAGGAGATCCCAACTAATTCAATTTCTGCTCCAGCTTTGATGATATCGAGCCATACGCTCTCGGGAGGCTGATTTACCAGAGGAGAGAGACCCCAATTTTCACCATAAATTAATTTAATAACTTTCACCCAAAGTTCTGAAGGGGATGTTTTGAACCTCCACCACCATTTAGCGATGAGAGCTTTATTTTTTGCCTAGAGACTTTCGATGCCCAAACCTACCTCGGACTTGGAGCTTAGAATTTGATCCTATGCTATCCCTGTAATGCCATTCCTTTCTTTACACCCACCCCAAAAAAAATTATTTCTGATCCGTTCCAGGTTCTTTAGGACCCCTGCTGGCGCACAAAAGACTAAAAAATAGTACAAAGGGAGAGCGGACAACAGTAATTTTAGAAGGGTGAGTCTCTCCCTGATTGATATGTTTTTTCTCTTCCATGAGGAAAGCCTGGTATTTAATTTATCCATAACAGGGTTCCAGAAGGATGAGCGGTTCATGGAGGCTCCAACGGGTAGACCCAAATACATGTATGTGATAGATCTACTTGAGCAACCAAGGTAGCCCACCAATTGTTGGAGTTCTGAATCTGATGGGCCGATACAAAAAATCCTCCACTTTTCCAAATTTATTTGGAGGCCTGATACTGAGTTGAAGCATTTAAGGATCCTTAATAAATTGGTTGCATTAGAGGTGCTCCACTTCCAAAAAAAATAGCATCATCCGCATACTGAATATGGGAAACCTGAAACCCAAAGTCCCCCAACTCAATACCTTTGAAAAATTGAGCCTCCTTTACTTCTTCCAGCATTACATTTAGCACCTCGGCTGCAACCAGAAAAAGGAAAGGGGAGAGGGGATCTCCCTGGCGAAGCCCCCACTCCATGACAAATTCCTTTGTCGGTGAGCCATTCATTAGTACTGACATCGAATTTGATTCGAGGCAAGCACGGATCCAATTTATCCATTTAGAACTAAAGTTTATCTACTCCATGATGGATAGAGGAAAATTCCAGTTCATGCTATCAAACGCCTTTTGAAAGTCCACTTTGAAGATAAATGATTTTTTCTTTTCTGCTTTTGCGTACCTGATTATTTCATTTGCAATCATAACACCATCAATTATTTATCTACAATGAACGAATATCGATTGAACAATACTGATTACAGATGGGATGACCTTTTTTAAGCGGTCTCCCAAGACTTTCGTGATAATCTTATACAGACAGCCCAACAAGCTAATAGGCCAGAAATCATTCAAACCTGTCGGAGATTTATTTTTGGGGACCAAGGAAATGAAGAAAGAATTACATCCAACACCTATATGTCTAGAAAATTTGAAGTGCTTGACTAATTTAATAAAATCCTCCCCCATAACGGACTAGGAGCGCTTGATGAGATTAAAATTGACACCGTCGGGTCCCGGGGCCTTACTTCCCCCGCAACTCCAAACAGCTTGCTTGATTTCATCTGATGATATTGGCACTTCAAGAAGCTGGCTTTCCAATGATAACAATTTCTTGAGACGATTACTAGCAAAAGCAGGATGAGAATGACACTGTTCAGAAAACTGACTCTTGAAGTGATTAAAAATTTCAGCCTTAATCAAAGTTGGATCCTCGCACCATTCTCCATTAATAATCAAGCCCCTGATGGAATTCACCCTCTCCCTTTTCTGAATTGATACATGGAAAAGGTGAGAATTATTGTCCCCCTTCGCCGCCCACTTTATCCGTGCACGTTGGTGATACATCCTTGATAACATTCTCTCACCAGATAGAAGGTTGGAACAGCATTCCTTACGAATATTAGATTCATGTTCTGTGAGATCGTGTTGCTCCGCTGTAAATCCCATGTTTCTTTCTGTTTCCTAAGTTCCTAAACTTTGCCTTCCAATTCATTGGTATTTCTGTTCCTCCATTGTTTTGCATCCCCTTTCAGCCTTTTCAACTTTTCTTTTACCACATAGTCCGGGTAGCCATGAATCTGTGCACTGGACCATGAACAATATATTAGCTTCACAAAAGATTTCTAATTTAACCATCCATCGAAGAACCAGAATGGCTTAGGATTGAAATTCATTGTACTGTGTGTTAGGATCAGAGTTGAATGATCTGAGATGGAGTTGCTCTTGGACACAACAAAAAGATTAGGCCAAATATCCAAAAAACAATCAGTGTAGAGGAAACGGTCAAGCTTACTTCCAGCCTTATTAATATAAGTAAAAAAAATTTCTACACAGAGAACTTCCCTCAATCCTCTTTCTGAGATGAAACCATTGAATTCTATGGCCTCCCTTGCATTGAAAAATGGTAGTTATTTTATTTCTAAACATCTACACATTATTTTTTCTCAGCGGTCATGATGTCGAAATAACATTTTGAGGTGACCGAGTTAAAAAGTTATAAGATCTTGCAGATATTGAGCTAGATGCATATGTGGTAGGTATTATCAGTACAGCTATAAGTAGTTAGAGTCAGCTCACTCCAGCTAGAAGTAGCTGGACTTAACTCAAAGTTAGCTCACTGCAACTATAAGTGGTTGTAGTCAGCTGGACTTTAGCTCATATTAGCTAGAAGTAGCTAACACTAGCTCATGTTAGCTAAAAGTAGCTAACTCAACCTCATGTTGCCATTTGGAAGCTAACTTGAGCTCATGTGAGGTAGTTGTGAAGTAGAAGAGTGTTTAAGCTTAATGTGAGCTTAGTTTGAGCTCTTTGTGAGTTCATGTTAAGAAATTGCTATTATGGGTTAGCTTTGTCTAAGCCCACTCTAATCCTTGTGTGAAATATTATATGGCACCTTTTGGTGAAGAGATATGTCTCTTGGTCAAAGGGTGGCAACCTTTGAAGAAATGGTGCAACCTTTCATCCAAATATTAGGAGGGTCAAACATGCCATTTTTAGGGTGAATTTGTTTTTTCACTATCTTTTTTCAATGTGAATTGGTCCCATATTTCACGTTCTGATTTTCAGACCTCTCGTTTTCAAGAGAGGAGTGAAAAAATAAAATTCATGGTGAATTTTTTCGGACCTCCCCGTCCCCAACTCTACCGCCTATAAGTTCTCTACTCCAAACCTGTCCACTTCCGCCACACCACCGCTCCCTGCACCTTCTCCACTTTCTTCTCATTCTCTGTCACCAATCTCAACCCATCCTCCATCGGCGTCGGCCTCGCATTCGTCATCCTTTCCCGATTCCCACTCCATCGGTGCTGAAGAGAGGAGACTGGGTTTGGAGCATGGGGACTCCGGTGGAAGGCTCGGCGGAGGTGATCAATCTAGAGGGTTTAGGCCTCGTGGCGGTGTTGAAGGATACAAAGTTCAACGGCCTCACGGCGGTGGATCTAGGACTCAATGAGGGATGAGGGACGTAGAGGGTGACTTTCCGACCGTCACCAAGCGTTGGTCGGTGAGCCGAGAAGTCAAGCAGGGAGATGATGCCATAGGCGGCCAGCGATAAACCCAAAATCAACTCGTCGGAGAGAGAGAGAGAGGGAGAGCAACCACAGAGATGAAGAGTTTTTTTTTTACATTTTTTCACCACAAATTTTTACATTTTTTCACCACCCACTCAAACCTATTTGTCTGAGTTTTCACCACCCACTCAAAATGTAATTCACTTCTCATTTACTCACAAATTCATTGATTTCTATTCCTCTCATTTTTTAAGTTTTAAAGCCCCTATTATGTTATTTGGACCAAAAGGAGCAACCATTTGGGCAAAGGACACCATGCCTTTTGGGCATTGAAGGGAGGCCTAAGGGCTTGCCTTCATGGGGTGCCTCCATTGCCGAAATGGTGCATCCAAAGGTGAAGGGTTTCAAGGTACACCCCTTACCTTTTGGTGGTGTATTTTCGGCATTTGAGGGGTGCCAATGGCCACTGCTCATTGCCTATAAATACTAGGCCATTTCACCTCATTTCTCTCATCCTTTGGCAGCATTTCCCTCTCTACTTCTTCCTCTCTCAAGCTTAATTAGTAAGTGTTCTTTTAGAGTTTATGGATGAACCACAACTAGAGACATTTCTCTCTAGTTTCGCCTCCAAGGAGGAGAACTTCAGGGGCTGGCTTCTCAAGGAGTTTTGGAGCAAGGAACTTATAGTTCCTTAAGAAGTCTTCCAACTGTAAGGTACTCTTCTATCGCTCCTCTCCTTTAGTATATTATCATATAGTTTCATCCATATCATATAAGATATGAAATGAGCATGATTTGATAAAGACATTATGCCATGACTTAGTTTAATACTATATATAATATGTTTTGTAGATATATGACATGATATCATGTGACATGCTAGTGGCGCATGTATGACATATTAACATGGAAAGCATGTTATTAGGATCCTAAAATCAACATGAGATTCCTCAAAATGCTCGGGATGGGCAATCTGGGGTGGGATACCAACCTAGCATCCTCGAGTGGGGTGGCCCTCAATTGTCCTCTAGAGATCGTCATCTATGACCGGGAACGGTCCCTCCTCCCTATACTTCTCTATGCGAAGTCTCTTGTACTCATCCTAAGTAATAAAAATTGTAGTTAAAATAAATAATTTTAAAAGAAAAAATAAACTCTAAAATACAGATCGATAAAATTTACCAGGACGGCCGATTCTTTCCTGAGCCAGGTCTTCGTGAACTCCTCCATCTGTAGACAGCACCCAGCTTCCTTGCACTGTCCAATAAAATTGATTTGTTATAAATAAATTTAACAAACTGATAAATCTTCTATGACAACCCCACCAGCTGGTTTTCTCTCCTTTCTTCAGCTGCTCACTTTTAACATCAGCCATACAGTACGGGCACGCAAGGCATCCATGCGTTTCTTATCCAGATAACATACCGTATGACAAAAAATCTCTAATCATCCATAACAAACATGCTCGCATATTGAAGTTCTAGTGTCGGTATGTTTCCCAAGTTTCCACTCCAGAACTTCACAGAACTTGTAACTCATTAATCAACGGACGTAAAAACACATCAATGTTACGGCTGGGAGACTTTTCACCCGGGATTAGCAATGGCATGAATGTGTAGGACTCATTCATACACATATTAGGAGGCAAGTTATAAACGATGATGAATACCGGTCACATCGAATACGATTGTCCTGAATCTGATAACGGGTTAAAACCATAAGTACATAAGCCTAACCGAATGTTTCTGAACTCACATGTAAAATCAGGATAACAATTATCAACATTTTTTCATCCTTCAGCTTGGGATGGATGTCTAATAGTACCCGTCGTATTTTCACTTGCTCTAACATGATACGTCATAAACTGAGCAAGTTTGGAAGATTGGTAAAGTTATTGCAGCCGCTCAGTGATTGGCAAATAACATAAAATCTTTTTAGCTTTCGGCTTCTCATTCGACCCATGCTCAAAATACCGATATGCTTCACAAACTCTGCAATAATCCAAATTGCTATATCTACCGTCAAACAACATATAATTGTTCTCACATGCATGAATTTTTATGTACGGTAACCCAAACTCTTTCATCATACCATTTGCACTCCACATGCTCATAGGTAAGGTCACCTCGTCTCCGGACAGTATTTTGTTAATATATGCGATCAGGTCTGTGAAAAAAGCTTCTGATACGTTGTGTTGACTTTTCATACTCAGAAACTTGGACATAACAGATAATTTCGTGTACTTATCAGTATACCCCTCATATAAAGGTTGTGAGGGAGCACGTAGCAGATCGATTAAGTTTTGTGCCTTTTTTATTTATCTTTTCGGGTGCAACGTCGATGTCATCATCATAATTACCCTCAAAATTATGATTATCATTATGATCATCATGAACTCCAAATGCATCGCAGATCATTTATTGATAATTACCACCGAGTTCTTCATTACCCTCAGAAGGATTAACTATAGTATTCGTACTTCCTACTTTCGATGATGATGACGATGCTTCACCAAATCGATAATATCGATAGACACATGGATGTATCTCACGTCGTTCACCATGACAGTCCCACACATGATATTTTGGTTGAAATTCTTTTAACAATAAATGATTGCCAATTGTTTCTCGATCATAAAAATATCTATTTTTACACTTTGTACAAGGACATTTCATAGATTGTTCACCCTTTTCTTGAGCAATGAGAAAAGCATAATCGAGAAATTCCAAAAGCCCGGTCCAAAACCTTTGACTTATATTGTTGGTTCCCTCCTGGAAACGCTCATACATCCAATCACGTCTTCCGGCCATTAAACAATTCATATTTTGCATCATGAAAAAAATAGGAAAATTATTAACATGATAACAATTAATTATATATATATCTAAATTCTTCGTCTCTATCTCTACCATTTTTTTATTCCTAATTCAGGGTGCATGGGTCCTATCCTATTCATAAAATTACTATTACTTAATTCAACTTTTATCTTGTGAATGTATAGAAACTGGTATAATTATATAAATTTCGGCAGTATTTCGTCTTAGTTCCCTATTATATAATTCCTCTGACGTAATGCCAAGAGCAGATATAACAAAGAACATGATAAAATGCATCCAAAATTTATGTAATTCTCATCAGTTCTAATACATAAATGTTAGGGTTAAATGTTTTAAGGTCCAATTTTGTAATTATAAATAAAATTTAACGGTTGTAGTAACGGAAATTAACGGTTGTAGAATTTTGATGGAGAAACTGAAAATTATGCTAAATCAAGAGTTTTTGTAGAATTTTGAAGATACTGGAGAATTTTGATGAAGAAACTCGAGAATTTTGATGGAGAAACTGGAAATTAACGGTTGTAGAATTTTGATGGAGAAACTGGGAGTTTTTGTAGAATTTTGAAGATACGATGGAGAAACTGGAGATTATGCTAAATCAAGAGTTTTGTTAATTTCCCTTTGATGTATTATTGGATGAAAAAGTGTGAAAATAAATTTCACACTGACATTTTTTAAAGCAAAGGCGCATACGCTTAATGGAAGGTGGGGTATACACCGGTTGCGTTTGAATGAATATCATTCATTTTTAAAAAAAAGATTTTTTTTTACACAAACTTTACATTATTACTCCACAATTCTCTTCTCATTAAAAAAGGAAGAAAAAAAAACGTATTTTGTCTTTTATGTTTACTTTACATTTTTACCCTATTGTCAACAACAATTCTTAATCTCTGTGTTCAACCAAATATATCATCTTTACTGAAACGAAGAGAGTAGTAAGTAGAACGAAATAATTTCCAGCTCACAGGTCACAAGAGAATGACTCCTTCTCGTGGCTTGACCCAATGATTAATTTGCACCATCTGATGGTTTATATGGTTCCATTTAAGATAACCAATATTAATTTATGATAATCCCTTTTTAAGATGGGTCGAGATCTTACGTACTTGGAGAGATTCAGGTCCTGCAGCTGTAAAAAGAAGAAATGGGTCAGACCTCGTGTCCGGATACCTACTCTTGACGCTCCAGCGAGTGAAGAGAATGGAGAAAGAGAAAAGCTAGAAGTAGTTGGATGTCCAAGAGAGTAAGAGAGAATGTCGTACCCTATGAGATTCTTGAGCCCTCCTTTTATAGAGGAGAAGCAACGGTTAGCCCATATCGTTCCCATGTCCAGAGGCGTGGTCATGCTAGTGGAGCGCGTCTCTTAGATCGTGAAATGACGGTTACCCAATGTAGAGAGCGTGGAGGATATGGGGCTCGCGTGACAGTTTGACATGGCTAGGAATGCATGTGAGTACCTCTATGGAATTTATCAAGTGTTGAGGGGTCGTCGCAAGTGGGACCCCTCAAGCCTCGCAGGTGACCCTCTCGTCGTTTCTCGTCACTTGTACCATTTGAGAATTCTAAGTATTGTTAGTGACCTAGTGGGCTCTAGCCTCTAGGTCTTGGTATTGGTCCGGGCAAGCCCAAAGCTTCAATTGGGCCGTATGTATCAATTTATAACAAACCCTTAAAATGTACTACCAATTTACAACAAACCCTTAAAATACAGATTTTAATATTCAATTACGATCGAATTTGCTTTCAGTTGTGAAGACAATTAATCAGAATTTTTTTAGGAACAGCATATTATTCTAGGCTTGGATGATTGGTTTAAAGGCAAATTTTAGTAATTACTATTACAGAAGACTGAAAAAATAGGTAAAAGGAGTTTAGTAAACCACAACAAGAGATGGATGTTAAAAGACAAAATAAATAAAACGTTGGGCCAAATTCCTCCATCCACTGGATCAATTCCCCTTCCTCCTTCAAATATTTGAAGAATCTTCGGATAATCACACATTACCTCGGGATTATTAAGCACTAACCCAGAAGAAAAGAGTTTAAACCGAATTCCTGTGATTAAGCTTGTGTGATTAATCACACAAGTTTAATCACGCATGACCAAATATTCTTCTTACTTTCCCAAACATCGAATTTACACAAATTCTCAACGATAATCCTTCTGGTAATCTCGTCCAATTTTGTCTGAGACCAATAATTGTATTGCATTCCCCGTAGGTGTCTGCAGATACATATATATAAGCAGCATTATTAGGGAAAATGTTGGGTGCCTTCATCAACCGATGTCTTGTGTACGTTTTCTGCATAACAACCAATTAACCCTCTCATCATCTACATTAATTTACAGAATTAATCACCTAAGCTTAATTATGAGTTGTTTCCATTCCTAGGTTGCTTCTGGGATATGCGTATCCTGCATATCTATGCTATAAAACGGCGGAGAAGAGGCGGGTCGATGTCGCTGAACTCAAATTTTGGTGCCAATATTGGTAGGAAGATTTTTCTGTGTGTTGTACTATTAGAAGTGAAACTCGTTAATGGTACATTCCATTGGAGAGGTTGAAAAAGCTATAACAAAAACTTTGAAGAAAGAATATAATAGATCATTACCGGTTAATAAAAGCTAATCTCAAATGTTCTTCATCAGATGCCATTATATATGTTGTATGCTCAATGATGGACATTTCCTGTAATTTGACCATGGAATTAACGCTTGCAAACATTACCTCTAATTGTGACCACAGGATTCTGGTGGCACTAGTAACAGTATTTGAGGGTGTAGGAGATCTGGTGATTTCATGGTATGTAACCATTTTCCAACTTCACAGGCTCTATGTATTATATGGTCCTTTTTTGTTTTGTTGATATTGAGGTGTTTGTTGAAAGGGTGCCACTGTATGGAGAGGCGAAGGTGGCGCTGTTTATCTACTTGTGGTGCCCCAAGACAAAGGTATAATTTACCTAAACCCTGCAAGGACAAAAGGTATTGCCTTGGTCGGGTGTTGTTGTTAAAGATTCTTGTGGTGGTGTTGTTTTTGCAACAGGGATGTGGGTTCATGTACGACACAATTATACAGCCGTACTTGTCGAAACATGAAGAGGAGATAGACAGGAAACTGCAGGAGTTGAAAGGCAGAGCTTGGGAGTTTGTTGCTACGTATACGCAGAACTTCACGAGTCAGGGCCAAGCTAAGCTCTTTGAAATCATTCACATCTTCGCTTCTCAGGCCTTCTCTGCTGCTGGAAAAAACAACAATCAGGTCTCATCTCATCTCATTCCTTGCATTTCAATCAATCATTCACTTGACTTGTACGTTGATTCGGTTGTACTATTTGCAGCCGAAGCAGAAGAAGGAGGAGAATGAAGGTAAAAGTGAACTGAATAATAGTAATAGTCTATCCCGGAAAGACAGTTTTCGCAGCCAAGCAGAAGATCAGCAGCAGAAAGGGGACAGTAACAGTCCCGCCATTGACAACCTCCAGGAGGCTAGGCTCAAGCTCCGCCGCAGCACACCAATCAACTAACTAACTCATCATTATTCTTTCAAATACTCCTCCTATCCTATGTGTAATTAATTAAATTACATGTTTAATTTAATCACACACACTAACCAACAGAGACAACAAGTCAGGAACTGGCAGGCTGTTTCTGTGTTAAAAATCGACTCTTTTTTTTCTTTCCTTTTTCTTCTTTCTTTGTGAACTACTGTAACATAAAAAGTCGGATCCAGAGAAAGAGAAAAAGAGATTCTTTACACGATTTTATGAGTTGTTATATTCAAATTAAGAACCTTGAGAATGAAATTCCAAACCGTACGTATTGTTCTTCTGTTATCGGGCGAGGCGAATTCTGATAGAGCGAAGGATGCGATCGAAGACGCTGGCGAGGAAGGAGAGGAACTGGAGGCAGCAGGAGAAGGGATTGCGGGCGGCGAGTTGAACCCAGGCGCGGTGGAGGAAGTGGTGGCCGGAGGACTCAGGCGAGGAGGCCATCGGCTGGAGATACGCCCACGCCGCCTGCTTGACGAGCCGGTTTCGGATCGAAATCTCGTAGGCGGAGTGGCCGGAGGAGGCGGCGATGGAGGGAGAGCTGACCGCGGCGGCCGGTGATGAGGGAAGCAGATCCTTGAGGGAGGTGTAGGAGGCGGCTGAAGGGTTGAGATCGAGGAGCTCGAGGTCCGGTGGCGACGAGCAATCAACGCCGTTGGGGAAGCTGGAAGCGGTTTGGAGAGAGTTGCCGTTGACCAAATTGAGTAGGATCGGAACGGGCAGCGGAGCAGCGATTGAGTTGCGGCGGCGGAGGGGCTGCTGCTCCATTACCGAGCGATGGATTGAGAATTTGTGAGCTTGATTTTGTTTTGTGAGCAAAGTCGAGCGGCAGAATCTGAAGACGACTCGCTCGGTCGGTCTGCAATTATTGCAGACCGGGTTACTGCGCTGTCATGTGTTCGTGATTGTGCCCGCCGTGATTTTTGCTACCGAAAACGGGTTCCCATTTCCTCTGTTTTTTAACGGTCATACAAAAAACTCTTATGACTTGTACAACAACAAAAAAAGGTTCAAGTTTAAGGGTAAAAATATCACAAATATACATATAATTTCTAAATTTATCATTTAATTCATTTTAAAGAAGATGATGTGACAAAATCGTTTCTAAAAAAGTCGATTAGAATCATAGAGAGATCTGGTGGGAGTATTGCAAAATGATTTGTGGCGGTGGAGGATGGGGAGTTGGGTTGATGGTGGAGATGTGAAAGTGTTATTTTTTAAATAATTTTGGTAGAATTTTTTAAGATTTTGAAATCAGTTGTAAATTAATTAAAAGAGTATTTTTGTTATGTTTCATGAATTAACAGTTAATTTAACGGTTAAAGTGAGTGAGGAACTTGATTGAGATAGAAAACAATACTAAATGACTCTAATTTGACAAATTCTAAAAATACGATATAAATAGGACAAATCTATAAAATAAGAGACTAAGTTTGGAGTTTACACCAATTATCACACTTCAAAACTCAAATAATTTCCAGAACATTGTTTTTATTTATTAAACTAACGTGTTTTTGATGAACCTTGTTGAAAAACTAGTATTTTTCCCACCCATGATCTGCGGGAATAAATAAAAAATAGAAATGATGATCAATGTCAATTTCTAAAAGTAAAGGTTTTGTTTTTTGTGAATTTCAAGTTTTTTAATTTGATAATTGATATAAAATAAAATATTATAAGAGAAATCATATTAGACATTTTAATTTTTGTAACACGACTTCTTTTTATCAGAAGTAACTGTAAATTTAAGGGTTCATCACTTCAATAGATACAATTTTTTCACAATCTTTTAAGTGGATTAAAGTATAAAAAGTAAAATTGAATCTAAGTATTTTCATATTAAATATGTGAGGTTTATATGAGTTTTTTTTAAAGAAGTTTAGGCTTTAGGGAAATTTTTTAAAACTAAATTAAAACTCTACATACATGATTGAATAATCTTAATCTGATATGCATATAAATGTTACTTTTATCTCAATTTGATTTTGTTACGATAAACTACTTTAATAAATAAATAAGTAACAATAAATTGAAAATCAAAAAAATGTTTGAAGTGGTAATATTTGAAACTAGACTAAAAATATTAATGTTAATGATTTTTAAAACACTCTATTGTTTGTTCAAAATAATTATAAATTTGAAATTGTGTTCATTTTTGTTTTACTATAGAATATCCATGTTTATTCACATATTTCATGTTTAAATAAATAATTTTATTGCAAAAAGAAGTTATGGACCTTAATATATAATATGTCAAAATTATAGGACCAAAGAAGTAAAAAGAAGAAGAAATGAATATAACCAACATGTAAAAAGAAATGAAAGAAACATAAAAGCAAAAAAAATGGGCTAAAAAGTCAAAGGAATGAAAGAGGGAAAAAACAGGAATTGCACTTTTCATTTACTGATTATAAAACTTAACAAATGTTAGTATGTATAATTAGAGTTGGGCTTCTCTATAGTTACAGCAGAAGGTAGTGTTAACTCATTAATTATATTTAATTATTTTAATTAATATATTATTTAATATTATTATATTATTAAATATTCCATAAATCTCACTACATCCATGCTGTTGTAACTGCAGAGAAGTCTTTCTTGTATAATTACATTTGTAAAATGAGAAAATAAGCTGAAAAAAGAGAGGAAAAGAAAAGATAAATTCAAAAAAGACCACACAACGTTTCAACTTGTCATGAATTGATTATTAAATTTTTCACTTGATCAAATAAATCACTGAATTTTATAAATTATACTCCATCTGTTCATAAAAAAATTTCTTATTTATATTTTGACAGTTTCACAATATTTAATTTATGATTTTTTTTCATGAATGTTTAGATATCGAAATGAAATATTTCATGGGTGTTTCATATTTGCAATCTAAATTTTTCAAATATATATTTTTTGAATTTTTTTAAAACTATCTATCTTTATTAAAATTGAGTATTGAGTTAAACAATAAACTTTGAAACATCAAAGTCAAAGAGGATAATTATTTAGGAAGAGATGTAGTATCAATTTAGTCACTTTCTTTTTCATTGATGTTTTAGATAAAAGGGCAATACAGATTGAGTAAAAAATTAAATCTAATCTATCTCTAAGTGTTCGATAAAAAAACACATGTCAATGTGAAGAGGACAGCGAAGGAAGGAAAGTGAGAGGATGGTTATGGTAAAGAAATATGACATACTGTATTACTCTCTTAATGTGTTTTTTTTTTTCGTGTAATTGAACACTAAAAAGGTACATGAGTTTAACTTTTATCCACAACATTGTCAAAAGTTAAACATAGTGACTAAACTAGGATAATTCCAAAAGCTGAATACCAAGTTGAAAAGTTGATTTGAGTCAATAAATGTTTAGTACCGATTCGTCAGTAGTAGTTGAGAAGCACTGATTAGTCATTACACGTTTGTTGGGAATTAGAGATCCGATAAGTTTTTCTGATTTTACTAAATCAAAATCAAATGAAAGCAGGAGCGGATAAGCTTCTCTGCTGACAGAGGGCTGCCGCCAAATTTAGGAAGGAAGGGGCGCCGCGTTGCTTGTAATGTAACAAAATGATCCCTTGGCGTTGCTTGTAATCAACCCCCTGATTCTTCCTCAGCCGTGAAAGCAACGCAAATCTCCCACTAACTCATCCACCTCTATAAATTTCCCAATACGCCTCTTTCCTTCCTTCATTTCACGCCTGCGCTTCTTCTGCTCTGTAACTCAATCCTTTTTCTATTACACTTGTGTTGATCAGTTCATGTTAATGATATGATCATCATTAAATAATGGTCTGCTTTGTATGTTCATTTCAGGGTGTGTGGTTATTCAGATGTGGTGATTGCAAAATGCCCTCTCTTAAAGTGGCAGTGCCTTGCAGTGTTCTTCTCTACTTCTGCCTCATCCTAATACCATGTATTTGTTCTATTCAATGTTATGATGCTGATGTGAACCAGACAGCAAAACTGGTTGTTGATGCTTCTGCGTCCTCAGGACGACAAATACCCAGTACACTCTTTGGATTGTTCTTTGAGGTTAGACAGACTATTCACACATTCCTAAACAGAATTTTGTAGTTACATAGAAAATTCCTGTAGATTTATCATGTGCAACTTTAGATTCATTTTACTATATGTGAATAAGCATGATACGCGACTCCTTTTTCTTATGATCATGTTTTGAGTTATTTCTTTCAAGCTGGCGCACGTATTTTGTACTCCTATGAAACTAATAGCATGTGTGTGCTCTTATAAATATGGGTGGTAAGTATGCAAAAGATATCAATAAAAGGCAAAGTACAATGTTAATATTATCTAAGCCGACTTATCTTTGACTTTAACTTATTAATAACTTGAATATTTCATATCTGGTGGTAATATAGAACCTGCCTCCTGTAAGTAATACTCCATTTGCTTATACCCCTTTCCGACAGGAGATCAACCATGCCGGCGCTGGTGGGCTGTGGGCAGAGCTTGTAAGTAATAGAGGTTGGTGAAGAGCCGTCTTATTTTTTTGTTGAACAGGTGTAAAGGAGAAAGGGTGCAGGAAGGTTGGGACAAATAAAATGTTGAGTTGATTTTTGGTTGAATTGTATATGTTCCACTTATGACTGGAGGATCATTATCACATACCTTTCATTTCATTAACTTTATGTTACGTTTCTGTTATCCAGAGCTTGTTAAGAGTCTCCTTACTGTGTTTAGAAAAGCATGCTGCATATGTTATTTTCATCATAACATGCCTGCTGAAGTGGGTTAAGCTCAATTTCCCGTTAGTTAAGTGAGCTCTGGAAGTGCGCCATGCTTGTGGTTGCTCATTCTCTTCTGCAAAATATATCATACTTCAAGTTTTTTAGCACTGGCTATTGACAAAGTGCCAGCTTCATCAGTTCTACTTTATTTCCATTTTTGTTGAAAACAAATCTCTAAAATACAGACATTTGATATTTTTTTTCTTCCCCCTTTTACTATGCTAATATGTCTATCCTCAGCATGAGTGCAGTCCCCCTCAAGGTTAATTACCCGTGTTCAGGTTTTGAAGCTGGAGGCCCTAATGTTCCATCTAATATCGACCCTTGGTCCATTATTGGGAATGAGTCACTGTTAATTGTTTCAACTGATCGCACATCGCCGTTCGAACGTAATAAGGTGGCTCTCCGGGTTGAAGTCTTATGTGATACAAAAGGTTCAAATATTTGTCCGTCTGGGGGAGTTGGTGTTTACAACCCAGGATTTTGGGGCATGGTAAGTTTTCTGGCATGGTTCGGAATCTAGTATTTTTTTTGTTCTTCCTTTCCATATCTCTTGCAAAAAGTGTGGCAGACGGTGCATTTCTGGTAACTGAATGTCAGGTAATGATTGGATTGTATTTTAGCCTCTTTTGTTTCATAAAACTGAGAGAACTTGTTAATAAGTACTCTCTCCGTCAAGTGTAAATTACTTGACTTTACATGTCACAATGTTGAAGGAAAAAAAATCATAGATTAAATTTTGAAAAACAAACCTATCAATATTTTCACGTGAGAAATTTAGCTGCTTCAATTCTCTGCCCCTTTTTTTTTCTTCTGTTGTTCCTCAAACCTCTCGTTCATTTGGTTCTCATTCTTGTTCAGAATATCGAACAAGGGAAAAGCTACAAAGTGGTTTTCTACATCCAGTCAACAGGAGCAATCAATGTATTAGTATCATTTGTTGGGTCAAGTGGCTCAAATATACTGGCTTCTGTTAATGTAATGTAAGATATTGTGATAAAGAGTTGTCCTCTCCGAGAACAATATTCATTTTGTGCTCTAAACTTTGTCTCATTATAATTGCAGAGCTTCTGCTTCTGATGTCTCAAACTGGAAAAAAATGGAGGTTTTACTGGAAGCTAAAGCAACAGATCATTATGCAAGATTGCAGCTAACAACAGTACAAAGGGGAGTGATATGGTTTGAT
>JBBYHH010351334.1:0-12118 GCA_038382905.1 Daphne laureola | reverse complement strand
ACTGTGTCATTTACCATATACCTCCACTTCAACTAACATGTTTAATTGGATTAACAGACAATGGAACATCTGGACCAGATGATGAGGATAGGGACACGATCACTCGACGTCGTGTGAACTGACATGAAAGTATGATTATTACTTTCATAGTTTGTTTTAACCACTGTTCAAAGATGATGTACATGTACTGATTTGTATACATCTATAGGGGTGCTCACTGAAAAGAAGGATTCTAGTCCACTTGATCACATTTTCCTGAATCTGTACTATCGAGCAATCGTTTCGGGGATTAGAATGAAGTGTTCGTTCGAAATCATCGAGGAACTCGACATTCTCAGTGTGTTGCATGAATGATAAAATTCAATTACCGATGGAGATTGAACCACCAGAGTATTTGAAAGAATTGATGGATTATCAAGGTGATAGCAAGTCATCTCATTTTCACTACAACGTACGGGAATTCAATTGTCAATTTTTGTTCATGTTCTATGGTGGTGAAATAGACAATCGCATAAATGACGCGGGTGGTTCATATGTGCTCCATATAAAAGGAGAAAACTATCACCGGATTGGGTCATTGGTACCTCCTCAAGGTCAACGACCCAGATTTGCACAGTTATATATTTATGATAGGGATAGCGAGGTGAAAAATTGGTTGAGAAGTTTTGGTTTCGGTAATCATTCATAAACTGATGTGGATATTGTTGAAGGATTGACACATATGTTTAATGATCACAACCAAATGGTCTAACAATTTAGGTGTGTGACAGACATGCATCGTGAATCCGATGTTTTATCAGTGAAAATAAGATTGTTGTCATCTCAATCTAGGGATGGTCAAAGATACAATCTCCTAACATCAAGTGAGGTCGTTGCATTCATAGTTGGTCTAGATGAGGAGGAGGGTTGTACGAGAGACATTGTTGTGTTCGATAGAGATCATGGTGCACAAAAAATACTAGTGGACCACCCTAAACATATGGGTTTTCATTTTCCCGTTCTAATTCCAAGTGGAGAAGATGGATACATGCAACATATTGAGAAACGTGAAGGCATGGGAAATGTTATTACTAAACATGTGACTATGTGTCAATTTTATCCATTCAAGTTGCATAATTGAGCTTATGTGTATTCTACAGTATTACCGGGTGGAAGACTATTCCATCAATATGTGATTTATGCTTATTTTTTTATTCTGGAGGAACATTTCAGATTTCTAAGGAGGAAGCATGACAAATTCTGTTCTGAGGTGTTGTATGGTCTATGATATGTTGTTGCTCGAGGTGACACAGATGCAACACGGTTCGATTTGATCATGTTTATTACCGTCATCATTTACTGGTGGTCTTCCCTATATGATACAAACATACCAGGATGCAATGGTGATTTGTTGATGGTTAGGAAATCTTGAATTGTTCATAACAATGACGTGCAACCTTAAATGGAATGAGATCATGAAACGTCTAGAACTGATACCCGAAAAAACATCCGATGATAGGCCAGATGTAATCTCACAAGTTTTTTAGATGAAATTGCATTCCCTGGTAATTGATGTCATGAAGAAGGGAAATTTTGGAAGATGCGTCAGAGGTACGTTAGTTACATACATGCTATTAAGTTCATATATCTAGGGATGATAGGATGTGCAAACTAATAGCGTAGTCGTGTGTCGCATTACGGTTGTTGTGACTATCGAGTTTCAGAAACACGACCTCCCACATGCACATATCGCGGTGTTCTTAGACCCTGATGATAAATTAAAGGATTTTGAGTGCATTGATCTATATATATCTGTCGAGCTCCCCAATCCTGACACGAACCCAATTGCATTTAATGCGATTTCATCACACATGATGCATGGTCCATGCATTAATAAATTAGATGTCCATGTATGTCGGATAATAAATATTCAAAATATTATCCAAAAAAATTACATATAGAGACATCAGTTGTTGAGGATGGTTACCCAATTTATGGATGATGACCTAGTGGCCATATAGTGGTTAGAAATGGGTCAATCCTTGATAATGGGTGGGTTTTTTTCGCATAACGTGCACCTAGTTGTCAAGCATGATTGTCATGTATGTGTGGAGAAGACCAATAGAGATATATGCTTTAAGTACCTATGAAACTACAAGCACAAAGGGTCTGATCGGTCCATGGTTGTAATAGAACGTGATCAAGGTGGATCTCAATCAGCTGGATGCACAACAATACAACAAGTAGATGAGTTTAAACAGTATATGCCCGAGCCATGTTGGCGTATATTTGGATACTTTATACACAAGCACGAACCTCTAATTGACCGGTTGTGATTCCATCTTCCAAACGAGCAAATCATTATGTTTAATCCTGAGAACAATTAGGAACTATATGTCCTCTTTCATTGCATTTATAGCAAATAGGCACTTTAGAGGAGTTTGTCCAATCCATTTTTATTTTGTCATTATCTTTGCCTTTTTATCTAAAGAATTGTTTGAATTTTTTGGCTATCAAAGATGTTTCATCATCATTCTCCTCTTTGTCAGATTGAGGATTGTCTTCAGCCTTCAAAGCAATGCTCTTGTCTTTGTTGAGCAGTTTGTCTTCTTCTTTTTCTTTCATCTCATAAACTAGAAGCTACCCAAATGGTTCATCAATTGTTAGTGTTTCAAGCTTCACTTCTTCATTGATGGCTTCTACAATACTTTTTCTAGGTTGGAGGAAGACTCCATAGAAACTTTTTGACAAGCTCATCATCATTTGTGTATACTTTTCCAAATAGTTTGAGAAGAGTGATAATATCATTGACCCGCTTTAATATGTGAGATATGGGCTCTTTGGGTTCCATTTTGAAGAGTTCATATGCTCTGACTAGCATATGCTTCTTTGCATCCTTGACCTGTGTGGTTCCTTCATATGTGACCAGAAGTTTGCTCCACATGTCATGTGCACTGTGACAAGAAGACACAAGATTAAATTGGTCATGATTCATAGCATAGTATAAGATATTTATAGCTTTAGAATTTAGAGTGAAAAATAAATCATCATCTGTGTTGTATTCAGTGAGCTCTTTTGGCACATCAATGCCATCAGTATTCTTTTTTATAGGAACTCTACTGCCATTTTCTATGGCTCACCAAATAGCAAAATCCATGGCTTGAGTGTGGATTCTCATCCTATTCTTCCACCAATTAAAGTTTAAAGCATCAAATAATTAAGGGTTTGTGGTACTTTGTGTGGGGATTCTGGGTCTCAAACAATGCAACGGAATTAACATAATCCCTCACAATGATCCAAGTAGAATGAGGCAAAATAAATGTTTAAAATTTATTACCTCAAGAACGATGCTTTCATCAAAAGTGTTAAATCCACCACTCTCTATATGTATCCACTCACAAGAAGCTATCAGTTGATGATCACCACCTTCCTCTAAGACAAATGGCGCAGGAGACACCTTCTTCCTGGCATCGTGCTACCAGTGGAACAATTCTCTAGAAAGAAAGCCAATTTGGCACAAAATGGAGAGAGACATTTTGACCCTCTAGAGGCAATGAAGGTAGAACACTCAGTGGCTTTGTAGTCCCATATATAGACAAGAGGGAGTGAATTGGATTTTAAAACACTTTAAAAACACTTGCTAGCTTCAAAAACAAAATTGTTGAAAACTCTTATCAACGTGTTGATAAGATGATTTTGAAAAACCACTTGTAAAGACAAGGTATCAACGTGTTGATGAAATGCACAACAAGAAAAGAAAGTAAGTGAAGGACATATGGATTTATAGAGGTTCGATCCAACTTGACCTACATCATTTCCTCAATATCCACTTGAGAGTTTATCCACTATAACTGAGGCATGACATGCGGGGCTTATACAGAGTTTCCTGACACACAGGACTTCACTTACCTGACTTACAGGACTTCCACCAATGCCTGACACACAAGATTGTACAAATGCCTGATTAACAGGACTTTATCTTGCCTGACTAACAAGACTTAAAATAAGGTTGTCCAACACATAGAACTTAAGCCAATTGTCTGACTAACAAGACTTTGAAAATAGCATGTGATCTGTGATCAACGCGTTCATTAACAAACTATCAACCTCCATCTTTCTTGAAAAGTATCAGCCAATAAGTGATGCAGAACTGGTCTAACAACACCAATTTGTGAAGTTGATCTATGTAAGCACTAATGAGAAAGCCATTTACAAAAATAGATGTAAAAACAGTGAGGCTTCTCAATGATGACTCTCGTCTAGAATGATCAAAACTGTTGATGATAATCTCTAAGTATGCATCTTTGTGATGTGTGATTTTGAGAGTATTATGATCTTGAGAATGAGTAGGATGAGAAGTTAGCTTTGTACAGTATTCATAGATTTGATCAGTCTTGTTCTTCTCTTCATCCTTCTTCTTTATATAAGTTCCAAGTACTGTAGATTTGTATAAGAGCGTCTTCAAGATCTGTAGTAGTTGTTGTGATTGAATTGTTTCTATTTCTAAGTGTTTTTTAACGTTTGACAACTTTTGAAATAGCCATTGCACTTCCTTTAAATTTCTTGGCTTCTTCAATCAATGCGTTGATGAAGACAAGCTTCAACAACTGATGAATTTCCTTCTTGATTCTTGATCACCTTGGCTTTCATTTTTTTTGAGATCTTCTAAGATGTATTCTTCCTTGATTTAAGATAGATGGCTTCACCATTGAGATATATCTTCACTTTGAAATATGGTGTTTGCTTCTTGAGCAAATAGCCATCAATGCATTGATGTTGAGCGCATCCAACGGTTGAAGGATCTTCTTTCCTTTCTTGATTGATTTTATTATGATCCTTTCCATTCTCCTTTGATTGAGCTTGATTTGATGTTGTTTGAACCATTTCTGATATCTTCGAAATCTTCTCTTCAAATTCCTATGAAAGTGGATAAGAAACAAGTCCACATTAATCTTGAATTTTAGATTAAACATGTATATGCTGAAATGTCAAAATGAGACAAATTATTACTTAGTTTCTTGTTCTTTTCAATTAGTTTCAATTGTATCCCAACAATTGAATGTTTAATACCGAGAACAATAGTGATTTAACAAATCCTTGACTTTATCAAAACTTTTGCATTTTGGTCCTCAGTGTTTTTGGAATCATCAAAACAAATGAAGATGATCAACAAAGTCAACAATCTCCCTCTTTTTGATGATGACAAAACACTTCAAAAAGTTTTGATAAGTTTTGAAATCAGATAATATTAGCTTATCCTTAGAGTGATCTTTGTCTTAAAAAACACATATTCTCCCCCTTAATGAAACAGATTTGAAAACTCATTTATCAGATAAATTGTGTATTAGCTGTCATGCATGTATACCACATGTGACACAGAATTCATCATGTTGTTGATGTTTGGGCTGAAAAGACCGACCAATTATTCATGAATATATGAAGTATATCAACCAACAATGATCTTAGACAAACATATGATCAATCAAGCAACATATATATATGAAGCTCACAAAGCATGCTTTCTTCTATGTACGTGTGTATATTCTTCAATGATGCTTCTTCTTTTTATATAGGCTACAGATTGCTTCATTGATAGAAGGAGCGTCTTGATTGATTTTATAGCTTCTATATCCATTTGAATAATTTGAATCATTTTTGGTCTTCGTCGTCAACACGTTGATGAAGACTGGTTTCAGAAACTTTGATGAATTCTTCATGCTTTCGCAACAATTTCTTGTAATCGTTACCTTGTATACTTCCCATGTATCTTGTTCTTGAACTTTTGAGGATGGCATTGATTTCTAGAATGATGTGACCTTGATAGTGTGGTGTTTGTTAATTGAGCAATTTACCATCAACGCGTTGATAAAGAATGTCATCAGCAGTTGTGTGGATTTCTTTCCTTTTCTGGTCTGATTCAAACTTGATCTTCTACGGACACCTCTGATTCAAAAGTCCTCGCAATTTCCTTCATCGTTTCCTATGAATGTGGCTAAGAAACAAGTCTACATTAATCCAACTCAAATAATCAAAAGCATATAAACTGAAAACATCATGTAATAGACAAATAAAGTTTAACTTCTTGTTCTTTCTGAATTCTTGCAATTTAGTCCAACACTTTTACTCTTTTAAAACCGAAAGTGACAAAACTTAAGCAAGTCCTTTGTCTTTTAAAAAATTCGCACTTAAACACTTATATTTTAGAATCATCAAAACTGGAGACTCAACAGATTTGACATTTTTCCCAATTCAATGATAAGTGTGACTCCTTACATTGTTTCAACACCTGAGTCAACCTTGACAGACATTCATCAAAGATGGAATTGTAAACTGAGGAAATCATCCATAAAAATCTCCATATCTTGTTCCACCATGTCCTTGAAGATGCACATACTGTTAGAATGTTGATGGTGTGTTGCAGAGTCTGAATGGAATATGTATAAAGGCACAGATTCCCCAAGGACATATAAATGTCATTTTTGCCTGATTTTACAGAGTGATCACGATCTGATAGTAGCCAGAGTAGCGTTATAGGAAATAATAGAATTGTTGTCCCACTAGCTGATCGAGCATCTGATCCAGGAATGGAAATGGTCATAATTTGAGGCCTTGTTCACCGAACGGTAGTCATGTACACTCTCCATTTGGTGGGACGTTTGATTGGCACAAGAGTTCTATCGTTGCTTGTAGGAACTGATCGCTTTTCTTTGGCATGACTTATGTGGTACTCACCCATTCACTATCTGAGATTGGGTAGATCATCCTGGATCTCAAGAGCTTAATGATCTTGATGATTTTCTTCGTGTTGGGATTTAGCATCCTTTGTAAATCTCTTTTAGGTTTTACGTCCTCTTCCAAAATGATCTTGTGCATGCACACATCTAGACTAAGTTCCTTCAAGTCATCTATAGACCATGAGACAACCTCTTTGTATTCTCTTAACACCCTGAATAATCGTTCTTCTTCAACCCGGGTGAAGGTAGATGAAATAATCACTGGATTGTAAGTGTTGTGCCCTAAGGCCAATCGGTTGTATGTTGGTTTAGGATACAAATATGATTTGATAATTAATAAAGAGGCATTGTTCATATGTTATGTTTGTTATTTACTGTGCTTTTAGAATTAAACGAACATATTACGTTAACCCTGGAATATAAGATATTCCTAAAGAATCCCTAGTCGAGCATTATAGTGAACTAATGGGTTGCTATAATGTGCGTGAGACTAGCATATGAGAAGAATCCATGGGATGGATTCTGACCTATGGTTACATGATAGAATGTTCATGTAAGTGGATTGACCAACGTGAGACCACTGTGTGAATCATAGCACTTATAGCATAAGTGCATCTCATTGGTCCGTGCTTGATGTTCTTTAACTTGAAGTGATGAAGTTCTACAAATGTGATTAGTTCACTTTGATTTTGCTAAGGACCACTTTTAACAAAGGTGAACTAGACTAGTTTTGGGAAGTTAGCATTATCATTGAGTTTGACTGTCATTGACTAAGAAAATATTCAATGCTCATTAGTCACATGAGATATTCTCACAGCCACGGTTGAATAGTAACAAGGATGTACAATGATGACGATCATTATTTAGGAAGTGTTGACTTTGTTGTCTCTCTATGTGGTTTTATGATTCAAAAACATTGAATGCTTAAATGTAAGTTTTGATTAAGTCAAGGGATTCGGTTAAAGTAACCTTGTTCTCAGTTTTAACAAAAATATTGTTGGGATATAATTGCAACAATTAAAAAAGAACAAGAAACTTTGAAGTAATTTCCATGTTCATCAACAATTCTGGTATACATGTTTTGATCTCAATTTCATGATTAAATATGGACTTGTTTCTTAGCCACATTCGTAGGAATTGTTGAAGGAAGCGCTAGAGTACCTTCAACTGGATTCAAATACATCAAATCCAGCTGAAATCAGAATCAGAGTAGATCAATAAAAAATGGAAAGTAAATCACACAACCATTTGATGCACTCTGCATCAATGCTTTGATGGTGAAATGCTCAAGAAGCAAACACCACATTTTGAAGGTCCAAGACATCTGAATGATGAAGCTATCCACTCAAGATCAATGAAACATACATCAGTGAAGTATACACGAGATCTAAAGCTCAAGATGATCAAGAAAGCTTGAAGAAATACATCAAGGTTGTTGAAGCTAGTCTTCATCAACGTGTTGATGATGAAGACAAAAAATGGTAAGATAGATGCAACAACTATATCAACTTAATCAGCGGCTCAATTATCCTCAGAAAGGAAACAATTCAACTCCAACGACTAACACATCCATCAGGATGCTCCTCTACATATGTGAGCAACATTGAAACACTCCAGATATATACAGGCTAAAGCGACGCACATTATAGATTCATCCACACAACTTTGCATATCTTCAGAGTGTCAGTTTAGAAAAGACTTTTTGTTTTCAAACTCATATTTTGTAAAGGTCCTTTCTACTGCGTTTTCATAGATCAACTTCAACATTTGGTGTTGCAAGACTAGTTCTTCAACGTAAAGTCTTTAAACTTCACAAGGAAGAGGAAGGTTGATAGTATGTTCTATCAACGTGTTGATCACTGATCATCAGCTTCATTTTAAGTCTGTTAGTCGGGCACAAAGGTTTTGGTATAAGTTCTGCGTGCCAGACAATCTTATTTTTGTGTTGTTAGTCAGGCATTGATAAAGTCTTGTGAGTTAGACATTTGTGAAGTCGTGTTTGTCAGGCATTGGTAAAGTCCTGTGAGCCAGGAAAATATAAGTCTTGTGTGTGAAACAACATTGAGTAAGCATGCATGTCAGACATCATTTCTAGTGGATTAACTCTCAAGTGGATCTTGAGAAGAGGATGTAGGTCAAGTGGACAGAAGCTCTATAAATATATGCCCTACACTTGGTATACTTGTTTTACTTTATCAAAGTCTTGATAACTTTGCCTTACAAGTGATTTTAAAAACAGTTTTTATCAACGCATTGATAAAGTTTTCAAAGAGTTTGGTTTTTAAAACTAGCAAGTTGTTTTTGTGGATTAAAGCCAATTCACCCCACCCCCCCTCTTGGCTATATCTAAGACTACAATTGGTATTAGAGCAGGTTGCTCAAGTGTTAAACCTCATGGTTTAGAGTTCCAAGATCAATGGCATCCCCTTCTGCATATGAAGGACAAAGCACTACCAAGCCGTCATTGTTTGATGCTTTAAATTTCAACTGGTGGAAGAATAGGATGAGGATCCATATCCAGGCTATAGATTTTGCTATCTACCGGTCCATAGTAAATGGAAACAGAGTGCCTACCAAGAAGAATGTTGATGGAATTGAAGTGCCAAAAGAAATCTTTGAATATAGCAAAGAAGATGATTTACTTTGCATATTAAATGCTAAAGCAATTAATATTTTATATTGTGTTATGACTCCTGACCAATTTAATCTTGTATCTTCTTGTGACAGTGCAGATGATATGTGAAACAAATTTCTGGTCACATATGAATGAACAACACAGGTTAAGGATACCAAGAAGCAGATGCTAGTCAGAGTATATGAACTCTCTTCGCAATGGAGCCAAAGGAGCCCATTTCTCATATGTTCAAGGTTCAATGAGATTGTCACTCCTCTTAAACAATTTGGCAAAGTCTACACAAACGATGCACTTGTCAGAAAGATTTTTTGGAGTCTTCCTCCAAGCTGGAAAAGCATTGTAGAAGCCATCAATGAAGGAGGGAAGCTTGAAACTCTAACAATAGATTAATTGTTTGGAAAGCTTCTGGTTTATGAAATGAAGGAGAAAGAATAAGAGAAAATGCTCAATAAAGGGAAGAGCATTGCCTTGAAAGAACATGACAGTCCTCACTGTGACAAAGAGAACACTAATGATGAAGCAGCTTTGATTGTTAGGGAAGTTCAAGAAAATTTTCAGATCCAAGAACAAGGATAATGACACTCGTCCAAAGTGCATGTTTACTATAAATGCAATGAAAGGGGACACAGACAGTCCTCAGAATGAAGAAAAATACTAAAAGAAGAAGAAACCTTTCAAAAAGAAAGGAGTGCACAAATTGATCGATGTTTGGAGTCGTAGTGATGATTCCTCTAATGAATCCTCTTTAAATGAAGAGAATAAGTCACACATTTGTTTCATAGCCAATGAAGATGACCAGCTATCTATCTGCTCAAGTTCTAGTTCATCTTGAACTTATTCAAATATGTTGAGAGTATAAGTCATGTTTTAATAGTTTAGGTACTAAGTCATGGTGATTCATAATTCAGACTCTTCTTTAAACAAACCAACAAAGTTCAATGTAATAATGTGCATTTAGGCCCTTATAATTAAAGCTTTATTATCCTTATGACAGTTGCTTTTTAGAGAATGTAATTAACGGTATCGCTGGGTGATGTCTACCCAGTTAGACACACTCGACCTTCTTGATATTCTAGTCTTCATTGGAAGTAATATTCCTTTATCCTTTTTTTTTTTTTGAAAAGGAAAATATTCACCTCATGTAATTTTATTAATTAAGCGCAGCGTCAGAGAAAAGCTTGCAAGAAAAGAAAGAAATAAAGGAATATAAAATCTAACCTCGGCTCAACATCACAAATAAAGGACTTCACAAGGTAAAAGTAAGATGTTACCAATGAATATAAGTACGCGTCATAAATAGCAAAATTTCTTTCTCAATTTTAAGATTTCACCGACTGCTGCACATTCGCAGTTGTCCTGTGCAATTTAGCCCGTCAGATACTCACAAATTTGGCCATAACTCTAGTATTCGCTACTGTACTAATTGAAATCCTATGGGATTTCATGATTTCAACAATCCCATTACCGGATTGGATAAAAGCCGACGCCAAGAAGATGCAAGAATTTGAGTCATCGAAATCAAATCAGCCCAAACCACAAATTGAGGTAAACCATAATTTAGAGAGTATTTAAATCAAGAAGCTGACTTCAGTTCAATGAAAACGACAGAATTTATACAAATACAGGGACGAGTCTGCAATCATAGCAGATTAGATTAGGCACCTCAAGTAAACAAAACATAGCTTGTGGATTACAGAGAAATAAATGAAATGTACCTAAAAAATGTTGCTAGCTAAATTAAAAAGAAAACTTAAAGTCAACCGCAGTTCTGCATTTGCATGTTTTAACTTCGCTTGGGAAAAACGTTTCAGATTAGCATTAGAGGTTTGGAAAATTTTAAAGAGTTGTGACAACATTTCCAAACCTCTAACACTGAAAGCTACCCTTGGATGGGGGGTGTTTCAAACTTCAAACGCAAAACGCTAACACTATTCCCAAATGGACCCTTTGTATTTTATACACTGTCTATACTTACCACCAGTGATTAGTTCTCCTTACCTCGTTGATTCTAGGGTCACCAAACCTTGACGCTGAAAAATGCCTGTGAGAAAACCTATCAGAGGGATGAGGTCCCGAAAAATGACCACCGAAAGGTGTGTTGGTTGCCCTATGATGCTCAGGAAACCTATCAGAGGGATGAGGTCCTGAAAAATGACCACCAAAAGGTATGTTTGAAGCCCTATGATGCTCAGGAAACCTATCAGAGGGATGAGGTCCTGAAAAATGACCTCCAAAAGGTATGTTGGATGCCCTATGATGCTCATAAGGCGTCCTTGGTGAACTCCAAGGAATCTTTCTTGACTTTCTGTCTAAGAACTCTTCAGGATCTTCGTCAATCCAGCCACCCCTTTGCTTGGACTTTCTTGGAGTTGTGATTCCGTTATTTTCATATTCTGTCCTTTTCATTTTAGAGTCCTTCCTGTGGTTGTTGGGTGCAGAATTGAACCGCCAATGCTTTTCATTTTCACTATGACGTCCTGAACTTGGAGTAGAGGGTTCACGATTTCGCTTAACGCCCTGCATTAAGGCAACTCATTATGCATCGAGGGAAAAAAACGGAAGCCCTATGAAGTCCATTAAAAAGAAAGTGTTGACAATTGAAGTCAACAAGTGATGGGGAGAACTATGGTAAGGACTCGACCAATGACATATATGCAATACCTGAGCAGAGCTTCTGCATTCACGGGTAAAGTGTCCTGCTTCACCACACCTGTAGCAAACCTCAGCCGTCTCCATGCCAAAAATCCCATCTTTCTGTACCTGTGGGATT
>JBBYHH010351223.1:0-12118 GCA_038382905.1 Daphne laureola | reverse complement strand
AAGGAGGGAGTTTGACGTCGACGGTGAGAAAAACGTTCGCGTTTTTGTTCTCTGTCTCTTCTTTTCTTCTTTTGTTCCAGTTGCTTGTTTCTTCAACAAATCAGATATACATATAGCAGAAGGGTTGATTGACAGAGGCTTGGTGGCAATCATGGTGGTGTCTGAATCTCAAATTGATGAAGAAAGAAATCTGAGATGTCAGAAAATCTCAGTGCGATGATGAAGAATGATGGGGAAAATCTAATATGATCCTGTAGTTACTATTCATCTATTTTTTTTAATACTACTAATTTATTAACTATTTTACTTAATAAGTAAAATAACTCACTTCTATGTAAATTAACAATACAAAAAGAGAATAAAAGAAGATATATAAAAGGTCAAATAGCTATTTGGTACTCTGAACTATTACTTCTGGACAATTAAGGGTCTCGACTAAAAGTGCAGCAATGAGGGCCTCGAACTATTACTTTCGAGAAAAGAAGGGCCTTGACCCCGTTGACTTGGTCTCGTTGACGTGCCTTCACGTGCCAAGTCAATGGGGTCAAGACCCTTTTTTTCCCAGAATTAATAGTTCGAGGCCCTCCTTACTTCACTTTTAGTCCAGGCCCTTAGTTGCCCCTCGAGTAATAGTTCAGGGTACCAAATAACTATTTGACCTATATAAAATAATTAAACACATGAAATAAAATCTACTGTGATCTATGGTACTAATTCGAGTCGAAATTTTTTGGGGTATTAAAATGTATGTATGAGAGTAACATGGATATGGGAAATATGCAATCTGCTAAGTGAGTGAGTTTTTGTCATGTCAAGCATCTATGATGGTATGAGAGCATGTATGTGCAAGTCAGATTGTCATCACATTCAAGATAATCAACAAGTTATATGTGAGTGTGATGTAAACCTATGCTCATGGTGTCAAGACATGAAACTCAAAATTTGTGCAACTTCCCACTTAAATTTACAAGCATGTTCTCATTAAGAATTTTAATTACATCATGCGTACATCACACATTCAGCAGAAAATATTAAGTGAAGAGACAAGGCAATCAAACAATTTGTTTCAACATCTAATATGATGACACATGTAAAAAATATGATAGAAGTGAAATTGTACCTTGCTCTCCATGTGCAATGATGACGCGGCGTTTTGTTTTCATTTTTGGGCTTTATTCAATAGAATTTAAAAACTGAAACAAATATTTAAAATAAAATGTTGGGGTGCCTCCCACAAGTGCCACATTTTTAGCCTTTGGCTTGGCTCTGATGGTACGATCAAGTTGGGTCAGTAGTAAGGGGCTCAGAGCCCTGAATCGTATGAGATGCTGCAGGTGGTTGGCGCACTTGCCACTTCTTGTTGTTGAGCCTCCAAACATAAACAAATGGGATGCCATCTAGCTTATCCCACAGTTGTCATATGTCGGTGGTCATTCGTAACCTTCCTTTCCTTTGTTTAAGAGAAGTGTTTCCCAATTCCTGAATAGGACTCTCGAAGACCTTGTTAACCTTTAGAGGTTGTAAATTATCCTTCAAGGTTTCGGTTGTGTAGAATTCTTCCTTAATCAACTCAGTGGGGGACTGCTGAGTCTTCATTTCTCCCTCAACCGAAAGAGCTTGGAGCCTTAGAAGCACTTGATGTTCCTTCTTTGTAGATGAATGGGTCCAATCGAAGTGATTAGGGTGGTGTAGATGAGACTCTTTTAAGTGTTATCTCTCTCGCACTTCTCTCTCAACTTGTTTCTTGCGATCCTTCTCCTTTCTCAGGCGCATTTCATACTGGTCGAGGCCAAAACACTCTACTAGTTCTCCATTAGAGACTTTCATAGTGTCCTCAAGATTGAATTTAACTTCTTCATTAGCCACCTTAAGCATTAAATAACCCTTCTTGACATCGATCATTACCTTTCCTGTGGAAAGAAATGGTCTACCAATGATGATTGGCATTCGGGTGTCTTCATTCATGTCCATCACGACAAAGTCTACCGGGAAGTAGAACTTGTCGACCTTTACGATGACATCGTCAATGATCCTTTTCGGATAGGCAAATGATCGGTCGGTTAGTTGGAGACAGATAGAGGTGGATTTGAGTTCCCCCAAACCTAACTGTTGTCATACGGACCATGGAATGAGGTTAATGCTTGCTCCAAGATCGCATAGCACCCTGTTATAATGAAAAGGTTCGATGTCACAAGGAATGGTAAAGCTACCAGGGTCTTTGAGTTTGGTTGGTAGTTTATTTTGTATCACCGCACTTACTTCTTCTTTCATGACAATCAGTTCATTGTCGATGAATCGCCTCTTCTTAGTCAGAAGGTCTTTTAAAAAAATTGCATAAGTAGGCATCTCTCTGATGGCGTCTAGAAAGCGAAGGTTGATCTCTACTTTCTTAAAAACATCCAGAAACTTATGGAAGTATTCTGCATCGTGTTTCCTTTACAGTATCTATGGATATGGAAGTTGAACTATGAGCTCTAGAGAAAGTCAGGTATGTTATAGAGTCTTCTTACTCCCAGATGGTCTCTCTGTGTTTTGTGCAGAGGGGATCATCCTTGATCCTTGTTCCTTTATCTTCTCCTTCTCTTTTTCATCCTATCCTTCTTCTTTCTTCTTCTCCTCCACTATCTTCTTCAAGGGTTTTCCACTTCTTAGGGTGACTACATGACAAAATATGCAGTGCTCCTATGTACTTGGCTCAGTATCAGATGGAAACTTTCCCTTGTTGATAGTTTTGAGGGAGTTTGCTAACTGCCCAATCTGGGTCTCAAGATTGTGAATTGAAGCACGAGTATTGGCCAACTCACCATCCATCCTCTTGTGGACATCCATCAATTTGTTCTCATTCATAACATTTGCTTTGTTGAGGTTTTTCATAAGTTTCTCAAACATGGAATTAACCTTTGCCATTGCATCACTGCCTGATGCTTGACCTTGGTTATTGTTCTGTAGGGGTGAACTTCCATAAATTGGGTTAGAGTAGGGGCGGGGTTTGTTGTAAAATCCACCACCTTGCTGATATTGTCCTCGGTTCGATGGGCATTGCATAAAATTGCAATCTTCATTCTCTTCTTGGAATTGATCAGCTTCCATGACTAGCTTTGGTCCTTATAGGTTGGCTTGGTTTGTCATGATTTTTTAAACCATGCAAGTGAGGGCTGCCATTTGTGCTTGAAGATATGTATCCGCATCTACTTCATATAAGCCACGACCAATACGGCCAGCTCCTCTCCTATCTTCTGTGGTGCGGTGTTCCTCTGAAACTTCTAAAAGTTTGAGTAGATCCTAGGTTCATCCTCTTGTTTCTTCATAAACCACCCACCTACTGAGGCATCCAAATGTCTTCTGGTTCACTCAGATAATCCTTCATAGAATAGGCAGACTTGGTACTCTCGGGTTATTCCAGCTTGCGGGCATCGCTTGATCAATTCCTTAAGCCTTGCCTAAGATTGTTCTACTGTTTCATATGCTTCTTCCTTGAAACGTAGGATTTGGTTCTTCAGTTCAAATGCTTTTTGTGAGGGAAAATACCTTTTGATGAATGCATGTCAGAGGTCTACCCAAGAAACTATCTTCTCTGGGTCTAGCATCTTGTACCAGTGTTTTGCTCCTCTGTCTAATGAGAATGGGAATAATCTCATTCGCTTAGCCTCTTCGGGTACTCCTCATAGTTCAATAGTGTTGCAAATGATCAAAAATTGATACAAGTGCTCATTTGGATCTTCATTTGCCAGACCGTGGAAACAGTGTTTCTCAACATATAAGAGCACATGACCAGGAATGGTGAAGTCATGATGTACTGGAGAAGGAAGGATCAATCTTCCTATGGTCTCACCAAATTTAGGGGAAAATAATTCTAACAATGTTTGTCCTTGTCTCTGATCACCAGGGGGTGCATTTTGAGCTTCATTGCCTCCATGAGGGATTCCGTTTGGTGGTGGACCATTGGCGTTGGCTCTATTGATATGTACTTCATTCTGGTTAGGTATACCATTTTTTCCATTTTCCAGATTCTGTTCATTCAACACTTATCGGAGTCCACCTAGACCGAAAGGGTTCCTTTGTTGATTTACTCCTTCATCACCATTTTGACTTGGTGGTACTTGGTCAGCCATCCTTGCTTGTTGTCTGATCCTCCGTAGAGTGCGGTTGATTTCTGGGTCGTGTGGGATGATTGGTACAACTGGTCTCCTTCTCATGCAAGATGAGATCTGCACGTAGAACTTCAATTTCTAACTATACTCTCCCCAGTAACGGTGCCAAAATTTGATCGGTGTGCAAATTTACTATTTATATTTCCTCACTTAGATGTGCACGATCTATCTATCCTAGTATAGAAGCTCAGTTTACTGAGGGTCGAATCTAAGAGAGAGTGTGTTATGAATTTGTAAGTTCTCATTGAATCTCCTACCGATATGCAGAAGGTTTCAATTGTAAAGAGTAAATAAAACAAGAGTTGAAAATGAGGTTTGATTAGTTGATCAAAGCTCTTCTAGGGTTACTTAGCCTACTTACGGGAATTATTCATGCTTCCATATGCTTATAATTAGATGTATGCACTGAAGTCGGTTCGGTTTTCTCTCGGACAACCGTCCGCCCTCTTACAAGGTAACTCGTGAATTAGGCACTCTCGTGCTCTAAACACGCGCTCCCTAAGGCATTAATTATCAAGAAATAGTTAGTAGCGATTTACACAAGGTTCTCTCGAACTCCTGCAATAACCGCTATTTGATTCTCCTAGGCCTATCTCTAAGAAACTCCCTCGGATATTCTAGCAGATTTCCAGATAGCATGTAAATGTAGGGCTAGCAATTCTACAAACAGGATAAATGATGGTACTAGCTCAAGAATCAAAACCTAATTTAAATAAGCATTTCATGCATAAATAATCCCCTATGCTAATTGCACCCTAGAAGATGATAGTTAATTAACATATTGATTATGCTAATTAATGAAGTAGTAAACATAATTAAAAATAAAGAGACTACTTGTAACTCCAAGGAGATCTCCCAAACTGTAGCTAATTGTAGAGATTGAGTGATAATGAATGGTAGTTTTTGTTCTAATGACCATCCCATTGTATATATAGGCTTCTCCTTAAGACTAAAAAGACCCTAGACATTTTGGTCTTGAAAGAGCAATTTGTCAGGGGTAAAATGGAGTAAATACATGCCCAAAAATTGGATAATAATAGATAATGTTCTGAAGGAGAGAGAAAGTCTGGCGGGTGTAAGTGTGCCCCGTGTAAGCTCTAAAGATGCGTCATGTGTATTTCATCCGGAAATCCAGGACGTGGGTTAGGCGCGCCACCATGGCGCCACTTTGATGCGTCGGCTTGTACGTGGCATAACTGAGGTGTGGCCTCATGGCGCGGGTACTAGCGTTGGGGTTGGCTAGGGTGCAAGTCAAGAACGCCCTTGTGGCGTGGGTTTGTGTCGCCGATCTAGGCTGGGGCGCTGGTGTCGTGCACCATTAAGGCACCACTTCTGGCGCCATGCCTTGGGTGAGTGGCGCCAGTATGTGGCTCCATTGGTGATCCAGATCAGCCCTCCAACTTCCTATCTTGTGCATTTTGGCCCGGAAGGTGACTCTCTTGTGCTCCGACTCTCCAATCTAGTTCGGGATGGACTCGTGTGCCCCGCTTGTCAGCAATCTTCATCTCGAACCTCATTTTAACATTCTTTTGTTTCAAATTCACCTCAAGGTGTTCATCCTGTAAGATTTAGAAAATTTATAGGTAAAATGCATCTGAGTCAGAGTAAATCAGACATAAATGATGAAGATTATGTTCTAAATACCCTGGAAATATGTGAGTGTTTGTACATTCATCACCCCGCAGTGATGATCAAAATCATTGTCATCCCACTCTCAGAGATGATGATCGGCTAAACGATACTCGCCACCTCTATTGTGGTCGTGTACAGAGTGGTCGGCTCTGTCCTCCTGCCCTGCCCTTCGTGCTCTATGGGGGTTCCTGCGCTGAATCTGCCCCACTACCTCAACCTCAGGACTTGGATCTCTGTAATAATTTATGGAGCTGGTGAGGGTAGTAGTAGTGGCGGTATGGGTATTAGGATCCACCATCTCAATGGTCGGATCATCAAAATGATCATCATCGGTCTCCTCCACACTCTCGGTCCAGACCCTATTTAGGGCCAAACCTATCTCTCCAAATACTTGCAGCAGGTTCATCTAAACCGTTGGCTGTAGTGGGGGTACTGGATGGGCTGGTTGGACTGGTTCGGCTGGCTGGCATCTCGGGCATCCCCGTCCCCTTCTCTAAGGAACGGGATGCATAATCCGAAAATGTAAATCTCATTGGCTGCGAGTATTTACCACAAATCTGAAATCCATACAAAAGAGCACAATATAATGGTTAACTTCTACTAATAGCAAGGAGCAGTGTTTCCTAATGGCTCTGTAGTGCAGATGCAATGCATGATGTATTTCTAGATTCAGATGTCCATATTCTTCATGGTATAATATGGCACGATTTACATTTTACCACATTTTCCTAAGCCTCAGATTATGAAAAGTATGTTCAAACGAGTTGCCCTGTCTTATCTTACGCCCTAAGATAGCATTTGTATAAAGGTAGCTAAGCTTTAACTAAACTACCCTAGAATGATAGATAAAATGAGATTTACTTGCTTAAACACACTTACCATAAACCTTCGGTTCTGATACCAATTTTTCACCACCACCCCCATTCTCGTTCCTCAGTTGCGCGCTGGCAGAATCTTTTGTTACGGTAGAAGCGGTCATCGGGGAAAGCGGGCAGTGACGGTCGACGTCGATCACTTAACGTTTCTAATTTATGGACCCTAAAAACACATCCTTTTAAAAACTTTTCCTAAGTTTTTACTTTCTAACGTGTTATTTGGTTTTAAGGCGTTCTAACCAAGTCCTAAACCTGCACCCGAAAATACGTTAGTGGTTTTACGTAATATCATGCGTATACAATAATATAAGTTGAGCTCCGCTCGACCCGAATACATCACAGGGAAGGCTCGCCCACTTCGTTGGGCGACAGCTTCCCGAATAATATAATACAATCCATAAGTATTTCTAAATAATTAAAGTATGCATGCTACTAAATACTATAGAGCCAGGGTTTTGTTTGCCATCAGGAAATATGTACTAAGTAGTGCAGTCGGAAGCAACAACCGACTGACACCTCCCGGCACTGCTGCTGCTATAATGATAAACATTGAAGTAAACCCATTAGTCAAAATCAATTATGTGTGCTCACCCATCTACTTAAATAATAGTCATAGTTTCTCTCTCGAGACTACCCCCTTAACCATAATAATAAACCATTCAATAATCACTTATGTACCTTGGTACAAAATCACACTCGACCGGGCGGAGCTATTCCGCGGGTCACTTTCCCTTTGCTCCTGAAATATTAAGGTATTGGGGGTGAGTCCTCGAAAGGTTCTCAGTAAGAGGTTAGGTAAGGGTAACAGATTTTATTTTGAAAACACATGCATAAAAGGGGTTAGCGTGCAATGTACTAAGCAATTTATGCAACCTAATAATTCATGGTAATGATATGCAAAGATATGATATGCACACGCATCCCAAAGGATGAATAATCATGCATCCCGAAGGATGATCCCCCAGTGGTGTCACCACCACCACCCGACCCCAGTCACAAAGGGCGGAAGTGCGATCGGAAAACGGTTGTGAGCGATGGTGGTGACGTCGAAAGTTACTAAACTAAGGTTTTGTGGACCCAAAACTCGGCCCTAAATTTTTTTTCTACTTGATTGATTAAACTTTACGGTTTAGTTCTAATTGTCTAACGCGTTTCAAGTTTTTAAGGCGTTCTAATAACGTCTTAAACCTGCACCTGAAAACACGTTAACGGTTATACGAAAAATCACGCGACCAGATAAGATATAACGTTGAGCTCCGCTCAACACCAGATGCACCAGAAAGGAGCCTTGCTCATCGCACTGGGCAAGTACTCCCCGAGAAAGTAAAAATATACAAATCAACAAAATAAATAATGTTGTCTAACAACGAATGCATGCTACGCCTACAGAGCCTGAAATAAGCCGTAACGGAATACTCACTATGCTTGCGTGGTCGGGTCATCAAGACTCTAACGATCACACAAGATACTACTGCTGCTGCTGCTAATCACAAACATGAAAGTCAAAACATTAGTCAAACCATAATCGTACTTACTCAAATATATAATCACACCTATGCATCCCAATCGAGACTACTCTCATACCTGAAATAAATATGGCTATCTTTCAAGCGGTCTCATACCTCCGGTATCCAAGATTCTCATTACGACCAGGCGGATCTATTCCGTGGGCCTTTTACCAGGGTTTTCTGAAAATATTAATGTATTGGGGGTGAGTCCTCGAGAGGTACTCAGTAAGGGGGTAGATAAGGTGTCACGTGTTTTCTTTTAAAAACATCTGCATAAAAGGGTTAGCGTGCGATGAACTAGCAGTTTAATACAGTCCTAAATATTTCATGGATAATGATATGCAGATTCTGTACGTCCCGTCGGACGTCTTCACCTGACTCATCCCGAAGGGTGGCAGGTGGCACATTATTTCTCCATGGCACGCCGGCTCAACGAACTCGACAGCCCATCGGTGGCAATAAGCCATTTTCATTTGAGGTTTTAGAATTATTCGCATGGTACCAGCGTGGGGGTGCACTCCCCTAAACTGTCAGCTGGTCTTAAAAGACCTTTATCAAATCTCTTGTCATTCCATGATCGGTTTGATCAGGGGACGGTCTCGATCCGTAAATCGGTTTTCCTAAGCTTAAAAACCTGCATCTGATAACCTTACCATGTAACTACCCCCGGGAGTTACTGGGCCCCACCCTCGACCTGAGTACTAGCAATTAACTAACCTAATATGCATGAAGATAAACTGCAACGCATATTAAGAAAGTTAAACCCCTTACCTATTTGACGACCACTAAAATCTGTGATGTTCCCGAGAAACCAATTTCCAGTAAAGTCTTTACTCTAGACAATTACACAACTTTGTAAGGTTCTATACTTAGCAAAATTCTACCTTACTAACACAAATATACCTCATGTTGACTAAAGTCAACTATTTGACCATATTGGTCAACTTAAGCTTAAAAGTGGATAAACAACTTTTAATTTCACCCAATTATCACTTAAGCTCCAATTAATTATTATTGATGATTAATTACATGTAAATCCCTAAACTTTGTCAGAATGTGCAATTATGCCCAATTTCAGTTTCAGAGGGTAAAATGGTTATTTTGGAAAATTGGATGAAAATGCCCACTAATCCTAAACTAATGAGGTTGCCTAATTTCTAGTTGGGATGGGGTTAGAAGTTGGTAGGTAAGGCATATGTTGAATAAGAGTTAATGATGAGAAAGGTTGAATGAAGAAACAAACTTCATCATTTTTTCTTCAGTGTACACTCCTAGTCTAACCCATTCCCACCCCATCCCCTGCCCATTTTCGGCAGAACCCAGTCCCATTTAGCCCAGTCCCTCTCCCATTTTCACTACCACTTCATTTTACACACAAAGTTGCAAACTATCTCTCTTCCTCTCTTCCTAAAACCGGTGACTCCTTTCCATTCCAACACCATTTTTCTTCCCTTTTCTCTTCATTCATCCCTTCATCATCTCCATCTCCATCAAAGCTCCAAGGTTGTTGAAGGAGCAAGGAGCAAAAGGAGGCAAAGAAGGCACCCATTTTCCTCCTCAAAATTGACGGTTTTACCACATTTTCCCAAGATGTTCATGCTTGGTTATTGAACAAGGATCTCCCAACCATCATCAAGCTTGAAGAAAACATAAAGGTGAGCATGTTTCATAATTTATTCCTCATGAAACAAATCTTGAAAATGAGAAAAGGAACTCATCTCTTCCATTTTCTTGAAGCCAAAATTGTCAAGGAATTTTGGAGAAGAAGTTGCTCAAAGTTTCTTTAAGAAAATCTTCAAGAGAAATATTAGGTGAGCTCTTTATATGGATGATTCAAGGTTATAAAAAGTGGAAGAATATAAGAGCTCACTTTCATCTCCATTTTCTCTTAGTGAGACCGAATTTATCAAGGAGAATTTTGGAGAAAATACTCACAACCAATTCTTGAAAAATACCTTAAAAGGTAAGATTTAAATTGTTGATGAGTATTATGGAAATAAATTCATGATTTAGTGATGAAATGAATTTTTGATAAATTTTGGAACTTGGTTATATTTAGTGTAAAAATTCAAAACATGTTGGAAGTTGGATTTTATGTTTGATTCATGTTTTTGGCTGAATTTGGAGCAAGTTTAATACTTGGAACAAGTTGAAAATCATTTTGGAACATGGTTTTCCTTTTAGGGCCGAAACTATGGGTTAATATTTTATGTGAATTTTTCTTTTTTCTTGAGAAACATTCTTGTGAAGATGTTTTAGTGATGTTTAAGGACTCCTAAAACTATAGTTTAAGTTTGGGAAATAAATCTTGAGGGAATGTTGAAGTTGAGGCCGAAAATCCATGATAAAGTATGTGGATGATTTTGGTGAAAATCATGTTGATTGTTGATGTTTTAATGTTATTAAGCATGTATGTTGAAGTGGGAAGTTAAAGAAAATTATTTGGTGAAGGTTTGGGTTATGGCCGAAAGTTTGATGATGTTTAAGGATGGTGACTGTTGATGTTTATGGTGAAAATGTTGTTGTAAGTTGTTATTTGGATGATTTAGCGTATGTGTGTTAAAGTATAAGGTTGAAGAAATATTTTGGTAGAAAAATATGTTGTTGGCCAAAACTTAAGATGGAATTTTAAGTATGATTTTGTGGATGAAATCATGGAAATAAGTTGGAATTAGTATGTTTGTAACTTTAAAAAAAATTGGTAAAAAGTTGTTGAAGAAAAACAATTTTTAAAGAATTTTAAAGTTTCGGCCGAAAGTGTTAAAGAGTGAAAAGGTTGGAGTTTTGGGTGAAAACTGATAAAGTATGGTGAAAATGAGCTAATTAGGTAATTTGGATAAGTTTTGTCACTTTTGGAAAGTTAGGGACCAAATTGTAAATTTTGGTAAAAGTTGAGGTTAAGTGGCGAATAGTCACAAAATAAAGTTAATTGGGCTCATTTAAGATTAAGTATGAAATTTGGGTATTTTTGGCATTTGTATAAAGATTTGGGCCAAAATGCAAAATTTGAGAAAGTTTAGGGTAGAATTGAAAATTTGGTAAGAATTGAACTTGGAAGTGATTCCTAAAAATAAGAGAGAGAAACGGTTGAAAAAAAAGTTAAAACAGACACTTTAGATAACTTTGGGATAAATCGGAAATTTGGGTAAAGTGTAGGACTATATGTTTAATTAATCATAAAGGATGATTAATTAGTGCTTAAGTGGAAATTTTGACAAATTATAAGTTGATTAACCACTTTTAAGCAAGGTTTGACCAAATTAGTCAAATAGTTGACTTTTAGTCAACTTAGTGAAAATAGTTGAGATAAGTAGAAATTGTTAAGTTACAATACCTTATACTGTTACACCCACCTCGGACGCTCGGTGGAATTCCGATGTAATTTGGCCGGAATGGTAAATTATGTAATTACCAGAATAAATTGATGACATGTATTGGAATATGTTCATAAATAAAGTATTTGTCCCAAGAATTTATTCGAAGATCATTTTATGGAATTCTAATGACTTTCGGAAATTTGGCAATTTCCACGCACAGTTTGACCTCTCGTCAGTAAAACATTTTTAATTAATTCCATAGTGGTCCAAATCAATATTTGTAAAATGTGTCTTAAACTAAACACATAGGGCTATATCAATGTAAAATTTCATGATTTTAGCGTTGGTATATTAGTACGGTTAATTCGTACAAGTTGGATAAAGAATCTGCCAACACTATTTGGACCAAGGGATGAAAGACTAAGTTTTGGACCATTGGCTTGGGCAATCCGACTTTAATGGCTTCCTAGCCCTTTTGAAATGCTGAATGGGTGACAATTGTTAAGGAAACAATTGTCACATGTTTAGTTAGCTTCAAACTTGGTAGGTATGAGTTTAAAAGAGGTGGAGTGTAAGAATGGACTTAATCATTTAGTCTTCTTACACTTGTGTCATAAGGCCTTTAGCTAACACTC
>JBBYHH010351112.1:0-12119 GCA_038382905.1 Daphne laureola | reverse complement strand
TTTGTCACTTCGGAATCAAGAGTCTCTCTAGCTTTCATCATTCTCTTCTCCACTCCAACACCAAGCCACCTCTGCAACTTCAAGAAGCTCTCCGGGAGGAAATGGCGATAAAATATACCTTCTCCAGCTTCATCCATTGCCTTAGAGAATCTGACTTGAGGGAATTCAACTGACAAACATTCAGGATCATAACCAGTGACCAGAGTCCAAGTAGAATCGAACGTGAACCGTTGGAACAAATCTTGAAAATCAACAACACTCCCCTGTCTCAGAACATGTTCCAAGACCGGAACAAGTCCTTTCTCAATCTTCTCTCTGCTGGTCTTCACTAAGAATCTGTGGAAATCTGTATTATCATGAGCAATGAAACCTTGAGCCATCTTTCTTTGACTCCTCCAAGAATCCGAATCAGCATTAAAGATCCCATCTCCGAAAATGTCGAAAATCTTCTTAAAGTCAGGACCTTTAGGGAAATTAGAGAAGTTGGAGGTCATAATGTAGTGTATGTCGGCAGGATCAGCAGTGCATAAAATCTCCATGTTGGAGAACCAAAACCCTCTGAACCAGAAGGTCCCTCCTTTCCTCTCCAATACCTTGGTGCAGAAGTCATGAATCTGGTGGAGGTTCTGAACAAGAGCTGGGATCATTCCAAGAAGTAGCCAGTTTGTACCAAAATCATCACTTGGCCGGAGCCAAAGAAGAAGAAGAAGAAGAAGAAGGAAGAGAGATACAAGTGCAAGCTCTGGAGGAACAGCAATGGAGGCCATATCTGATACAATGTGCAAGTGGAACGAGAGCCACTGGAAATTTTGAGCTTATAATTAGCTGCTTGTACGTATAGAAGTCTCTTTATTTACTGACAAACAGTTTTGCTCCACTCCTTTACTATACGTAGCCTCAATCAAGACAAAAGCATCAGTCAATTCTTCAGCACAAGTCCCATTGGTGGACCACTGTGGTTAGGCAAAATATTGTGTTTAGAAACTAGGACGTATAAACAAATGGAGTTGAAGCCAACTTGATATGAAAATAATTGTAGCAATAAATAGTTGGTACAAGTCAAGCGACAAGACATTAAAATAATGGAAACAATAATTCAGTAGGAGATTATGACAGACAATTGATATTTATCTCATTCTTCTCCTTCATCTTTTGTTTGTTTGTGTATAAAGGAAGGGAAAATGGATAATTTTGTTATTAATATTTTAGGATTGGTAATTTTTTATCATTAAAGTTTTTTTGGGGGTCAAATTATCATTGATGTTTGGAAAACGGAGTAAATTTGTTATTGCCATTAAATAGCTTGACGGATTCCGTTAATTTTTTTGAGTTAATGTTTTATTTTCACCTTAAAGTTTCTAAACCTGACAAATTAATCCTTAAATTTTAGATTTTTACAATTTGACCCCTCCCTTCCCACCCAATCAATAGCAGCCTACTGTCTTAGCATGCCGCTGCACCACCACATCATTTGTCGTTATACTGCCGCCCAATTAATCAATTATTTTTTTTTTATTTTTATTAAATAAAAAACTTTTGATTTATTGTGTACCCTGCATCATCTGTCTAATATAATAAAAAAAAATAGAACACACATAGAATCGTAATATAAAAATTACGTAAAAAATCAAAGATGTTTTGGTTAAACAAAATATTTTTTATTAATTGGGTGATAATGTAACAATAGAAGGGACGGTGGTGCAATGATTGAGGGGTGATGATGTAACAGTCGAGAGTCGGTGTTGTAGGATGCTACTAATGTGGGAGAGAATGTTCAAAATATAGAAATCTAAAATTTAAGGATGAATCTGTGATGTTTAGAAAATGGACATTTTCTAATCCTTTGCTGATCGAAGTATTGGATACGTTGCTAGTCAAATCCAATTCGTCACGAGTCTAATTCAGCCGAAAATCTTGATTTGTTTTCTTAACTGTGTGTTCTCCAATTCAGCTTCCATTGATGATGCATGCCAGGCGCCAAACAAGAGATAGGAATTGATGCAATCACATCCCATCCTTAATCGCATCTCATCCAAATCTAATCATCCAATCCCACAGTTTTTATGCTTACAACCAAATAAGACTGAAGTTCTAAGAGGCTCATCTAGAATTGTATTTTTGCTAGAGAAACAAGTTAAATCTATAAAGACACAAGTTATCTTTTTCTTTCTTCTTTCTACATAATGGGGAACAATGGACATATTGGTAAGGTAATATCCACAAGGTGAATATTGGTCACGGCATTATCGAGTTCGAGCTCGAAGTTAAACAAAAAAATCTAACTCGAAAAAATTAAGAAACCAAGCTCGAGCTTAGAGGTACCTCACTGTATAGGTATAAGTGTCTAACGGACCTATGGGTACGAGAAAAATACCATAAATCCATACTCAATCTTTGTTTCTCTCTACTTGGCCCAAGCCCATGGTCACCTCTCTTTGCAGCGCAACCTAAGCTTAAAGCCGTGTTAATCAAGCTTGTCGAGTTATCCTAGTTGAGTTCAAGCCTAATAAATCTCGCTCGTGGAATTTGAGCTCGAATCTAGATAGTACCGATAAGCTAAGGTGCGGAGCTTGAGCCCGCCCACTATGCTCGAGCTTGACCCGACATGAATCACCCCACAAGTCATGGTTACTAAAAAGAAGAAAGAAAAAAAGGCAAATAGATAGGTAGAAGTGAAAGCTTTTTACTTTTAATCACTAAGGTAAAATAAGTGATCTTCTAGAAACCATAACCTTCAAGCCATGCTTCATATAGAGAATGATAGAAACCCCAGGAACACCAGAATGCTCTTCATCCACCACTTCAACTTGGTAATTATGAATTATGGTAGCTGCAACCGCCTTCATCTGGATAAAGGCAACTTCTTTCCCAAGGCAACTCCTCGGCCCGACATTGAAAGCTGGAAACTTGTATGAAGGTACATGCTTTATCCGGTTCCTTTCTGATATCCATCTCTCTGGCTTGAACTCCAAGCAATCATCCCCCCAAATTGACCTCATTCTCCCCATTGCATACAAGAAAAATACAATCTTTACCTTGGGGACCACGCGATGCCCACTTGGGAGAACAGTGGACTCAACTGGGGTCTTGTGTTGGAATGGGACAGGTGGGTACAGCCTCATGGTCTCACAGAGGGAGGCATGGAGATAAACCAGCTTGTTGAGCTCTTCCATCTCCAATGACCTCCATCTTTCACCAACTTGCTTGAGCTCCTCTCTGATCTTGTTCTCGACTTTCGGGTGCTTGGCGATGAGCCAGAAGAACCAAGTAAGAGCAGCACTCGTTGTGTCTCGGCCTGCAATCAATAGGTTTACAACTGTGTCTCTCATAAACCTTTCGTCGGATTCTGACCCCATCTTCTGCTTCATGTATAATGTTAGAAGATCACTACCGTCCGGCCTTTCCTCGGTTCGGTTTCTGAAATCTTCTCTTTTTCTCGATAGATACTTTGTCACTTCGGAATCAAGAGTCTCTCTAGCTTTCATCATTCTCTTCTCCACTCCAACACCAAGCCACCTCTGCAATTTCAAGAAGCTTTCTGGGAGGAAATGTCGATAAAATATACCTTCTCCAGCTTCATCCATTGCCTTAGAGAATCTGACTTGAGGGAATTCAACTGACAAACATCCAGGATCATAACCAGTGACTAGAATCCAAGTAGAATCAAACGTGAACCGTTGGAACAAATCTTGAAAATCAACAACACTCCCTTGTTTTGAAAGATGTTCCAAAACCGGAACAAGTCCTTTCTCAATCTTCTCTCTGCTGGTCTTCACCAAGAAGCTATGGAACTCTGTATGACCATGAGCAATGAAACCTTGAGCCATCTTCCTTTGACTCCTCCAAGAATCTGAATCAGAATTGAAGATCCCATCTCCGAAAATGTCAAAAATCTTCTTAAAGTCAGGACCTTTAGGGAAATTAGAGAAGTTGGTGCTCATGATGTAGTGTATGTTGGCAGGATCAGCAGTGCATAAAATCTCCAAGTTGGAGAACCAAAACCCTCTGAACCAGGAGTTCCCTTCTTTCATCTCCAATAACTTGGTGCAGAAGTCGTGAATCTGGTGTAGGTTCTGAACAAGAGCTGGGATCATTCCAAGAAGCGGCCAGTTTGTACCAAACTCATCACTTCGCCGGAGCCAAAGAAGAAGAAGAAGAAGAAGAAAGCAGAGAGATGCAAGTGCAAGCTCTGCAGGAACAACAATAGAGACCATATCTAATACAAATTGCAAACCGTCTTGCTGCATTTGGCCTCTTTCTTTAACTACAAGTAGTCTCAGGACCAAAGCATCAGTCAAATCTTCTGCACACGTCCTATGCGTGAACTTCAATGAAAAAATGTGGGTCTCAAAAACCAATCACTTAACACTCATGGCTTTGGTTAAATAGAAGTCATTATTGGGACTAGTAATAGCTCACTTAGGTCAGACGGCATGGCTAAATAGTACGGTTTCGAATGTTTAGCAATCTCTTCAGCACTATAAAAAGTTGAATAACCAACTAGTGACGATTTGAAACATTCAGTGATAGTTTCGTTGTCGTTGGGAATCCGAAAATCTGAACCGAACCGAGTGATCTGAAACCGAAAAATTCGAAATCCGACGAATTGAGAAACCGAAAAAATCGTAACTCTGTGGTTCGGTTTCGGTTTTTGATCCGTCCAAACTGCAGGTAACCGACCCGAACCGTGTATAGGATATATACTATATGATACTATACTCCTACCCGCACCTAATACTAGCCCATCCTTCAATCCTAAATTCTTAAATCTAATTAGGCTACCAAACACAAGCTTTCCCTCTTGTTGCCGAAGCAAACATTATTTTTCATGCATTTGTTCTCGTTTTATTTTTCATGTACGAGTAGTTTTTTTAAGGAGTATATGTACATGTTCGTTTATGAATAATTTCTATTACTTTGTATTTTGTATGGAACTTCATATTCCGTGACTATTGAATTTTGGTTATGAATTGTGATTAATTTATGGATTTTCATGTTTTATATTGAATAGACAATAAATGTGGATATCCGTAAACCGATCCGTGAAAAACCGTCATTTTTTCGGTTCGATTCGGTTTGATTTTTATGTAGGTATGGTTCGGTTCGGTTTTTAAATTGAGAAAACCGTTCCGCGTGGGATAAATTTTATTTTTCCGAAACTCATCCTGTCCCGCCCCTGAACACCCCTATTCTCTATACATTTTTTGTTATAGTACTTTTTTTCAAGAAAGGAAAAGGAGAGAATTGAAGCATTTGTTTGGTTGAAGAAGAAAATGGGGCAGTCATCCTAATCAAGCTATGGGGCCCCAAAAGCTCCACAACTGGAATCCCTTAGCTGTAGAAGAGCTGCAACCATGTTTATGATAGAAACCATGACCTTGTCCAATGGTCCCAATGATCTTATAGGACCTCCGTTTATGTTTCATCTTTTATTCCTTATTCCACAACGGAATGCCTCCATTATTCACCATTTATTTAGTTTAATTACTATAAACAGAGCTTCTAACGAATAATAATTAATCAAGCACCCTCTATTATGAAAAATGAGTATGTATGTCGTGACATACATATATATATTCACTTAATGATTGTTAAGATTCGTTAACTGTGTCATATTAATTTCAGTTTGAGACGAATGTATTACTCCCTACATCAAAATTCAGCTCCTATTCCATTAGCAACTCTCTGGTAGACGCTAGTTTGTTCCTTCTGGACCGTCGGACAATTAATGCTTTTGCAATGCTAAAAGAGGAGATAAATTAATGGTTAAAAATTGAAAGTAATTGTTTCGTTAGTTGCATAGAAATAACGGTCATGTTAATGGGTGCCTATAGAACACTTTTTAAGGATACTTTATTTCCTTTTTATGTATCAAATCTTTTTTTATTTTGTATCACTAGAATTATTATATGTGTATAGATGTATTAAAAAATGAAATAAAAGTACCATTAATAAGTGCCCCTGAGACACCCGTTAACATTTTCCTAGAAACAAATAGAATACTCCATGAAGTTTGAATGGGATAAATTTCTATGCACTCATGGTGAAGGAGTTTTTTTCCATCATCATCCTTATATGGAAAAGATAATTTGAGATACTAATATTTTTATAATAAATTTATGGAGTTTTATTTCTATTTAAAAGTGATGGTGAAAAATAACTTTTCCATCAACGGTGCATATATAGACAATTTATCATTATATTTAAATCAATGATTTTTCGTGTTCGATTCTTGAATATGGCCGGCCAAATAGTTATCGGAATGTCGCTACTCATTCAACAGCTCCACAAAACAATACGGGCAAAATATGCAAAGTTACACTTTCAGGGTCAATTTGACAAACTTGGTAAAGTTTGAGGCTGCAGGTTACATAAAGCCCGAAGAAATTTCACGTGCGGTGCAACATAAATTTACAGATTTCCTAATTCCAAACTGCAAAGTATATATCTCATCCATTTTATTGGGTTCTAAAGTTATTTCAGCTAGTTGATTAAAGCTTATTTCAGTCATATGTGGAGAATACATTTTCTGCTATGACCTTACTACAGTTTTGGTCGCAGTAAATCCATAACCGCAATAAATGACGCAGTAGAAGTTTACCGTGGTTGTGGGCGCAACAAACCTTCTTTTTAGGGTTTAAACTCTTTTTTCTCTTCATTTCTACCGCACACTTCATCTTCATTCTTCTTCTTCTTCCTCTTTCTTTCTTCTTTATGTAATCTCCTTCATCTTATTATTATTCTTCTTCTTCCTCCTTCTTCCTGATTTCCTTATCTCTTCTTCTTCTTCTGGGACACTGTCGCCACCGTTGCTCCACCAATCCCGCTCTCCAACCATCGTCGGCGTCCCCACCGTCACTTGCTCCTCCTAGGCCGCCGGTCTGGGCATTTATGGGAAAATGCGGATGAATCTAGATAAAATTCATCCACCTTTTTTTAATTATTGAAAATGATTACTGCGGCCCCAGCCGCAACAGGCCGCAGTAAGCGTTGCGGTTCCACGCACAACACATCATCTACCGCATCTCAATTTACTGTGGTAGCTACCGCGGCCTCTCCCGCAGTTGTAGCTATGACACAACCGCTGTTGAGGCCGCAGTAACCCTTGTTTTAACCACGTAGTGAAAGCTATTCAGCTATAACTTGCATTTCTCTTTAAATTCTACAAGTTTGATTGATTTTACATTTGAGTCATATAACTTGTTTATCTGTATATGAGTACTCAAACTATAAAAATGCAACATGTTTGTGAGGATACCACATTAGATGCTTAATGACAAATTTGCAATTGGCACTTCAAAATCATCTTCTTGGAACAAATAGCTCAATTGAGGCTTATTTTTCACCATTGGACGTGTATACACAAAGTTGTCATTCACTTTCGATCTCATTATGGAGGAAAGCTAATCTCACTTTTCAAGGTTGTAGATGTCGTGATCGAGCTCCACTCTCGAGTTTTGATTAGAAAATCTAACTTTCATATTATGAGTTGAACTGAGCTCAAACTCTGTTATGCTCAAATGCTTCATATTGAGTTCAAACTCAGTTAGATAGCTCGATGAGCATTCGTGATACTTGCAAGTTCAACTCTATAACTCGAGAGTTGCTTAAAAAACATGTATGTTGAATCATCTAACATATGCTCTAGTTTGACTCGATACCTCGTGAGCCGCTTGATTATGATCTTTTAACAAGTTAGTGATCAGTATACTATATAAGTCTGGTAAAAGAGTCTTATTACTTTTATTAATTACATTTTAATCATCTTTGATACTTTTTGATATATACATTGTTCGATAACTCGATAAGCACTCGAGTCGAACTCATATCCGCTCGAACTCGACTCAATAAGTGAATTGAGCTCTTATCTCTAGTCAAAATCGAACTAGATAAAACATTGTTCAATAATACTCAAGCCAAGTTTGAGTTCGAGAAAGTTTGATAAACACTCAGTTGATTAACAACCCTATAATTTGACTATAGCTAAAGTGTGACTCCTTTAAAATTTTGGACTCGAATAGAACATTAAGAAACGTTTGAGGAGTAAATGTGGTTAACGATGTTTAAGATCTAGGAGTGAAATGGAAAAGCTGATAAGCTAAATGATTGATCAATTTGAAAAGTTGTCAAACTAAGAAGAACTAATTTGACGGTTATAATAAAAAAATGTGCAAGTATTTTTTTATTCCACAATAAAGGTGCAAATCCACTCTACTTAATTGAAAATGTGTATAATAAACTTCTATAATTCCGTTTTATTTCATTGTCCATCTTCATTAGTTGTAACAACAAGAAGTTTATACTCCCTTCATCCCCAAATAATAACATACTTTGTTTTTATTATTTTAATATTTAATGTTTGATTTAAATATTTATAAAAATAAATAAAATAAAAAATAAAAAATAAATTAAGAAAATTCAGACATTATATTATGATATGCATATGAATCATTTAACTTTAAAAACTAAATATTTATGGGGAAAAAAAGCATAAATTAAAATACTGTAAGACATAAAAAATGAAGTATATTGTTATTTGGAGACAGAGGAAGCGCTATTCTTTGTGAACTTTACTTGTTTCTTAAATTTTAAAATTCATTGTCGATTTTTGTTTGTCTATGTAATTTTATAATCGCGTTTTCTAGAATACAAGCATCAAGTGTCATTATCCCGCGTCAATGCGAATTTTAATGGCTGATGGAGTGTTGCTCGTCTGATGGGAACGTCTTCGCCTCTCCGACATCGTCTCCGCTTTGGTTATCTACGCCATCATTATTGTTGATTCAACTAGGTGTTGCCTCACTACTCAAGGTAAGTCATCTAACGCTCTCACCTTCTCGGATCTTTAAAACAAGTTCGCCCCCATAATGGGTCCTGGAAGAGTTGGTTAGTGGTTAGTGGTTAGTGGTTTGGAGATCTTCGCTTCATGGGATTTTCTGGTGGGAGGTTCTTCCCGGAGGGCAATACTGGTTATGGTGGAGTGGGCTTTGCAGGTTTCTCTAAACCGGAAGGGTTGAGCCAGAGCTCGCCCTGCCTGGAGTAATGAAGTTTTGGTTCCCAGGCTGACGGGGTGTCAGGCTCCCTCAGTCTGCCCGTGTGTTCTTCGTTTGGAGCTCGGGAGTCTCTTTTCTTTTCAATTGGTGTGAGGACCATCCAAGTTTTGATGTTTTTAGTTACTTTATCTGGGACCCTATCTATTTTGGTTGTTACGTCGGTTTTAGTGTCTTTCTGATTATGCTGCTTGGCACATGTTTGTTCATATGCACGTTTATCTCTTACTCTCCCTATTAGCGTACTGTCGTGATGTGCCAGAACTATTTTGCTCTATTAGAGTATATCAGAGGTGTTGGGAGCTCGCATACATTATCTGTCAATCCATCATGGTGATAATGTCGTTCTTTCACCTTTTTAGGGAGTTTTGGAAAAGTTGGAGATTTATTTACATTTTTTATTCTACCATCATGTTAGGTAGCTCGTTAAGCTTCACGCTTAAGAACTTTTGCACCATTGTTAGGTGCTGGTACTTTTCTTTTTTGGCTTGTTTTATTTGGACAATATTATAATAAAATAAGTCTACCAGTTTCAAAAACAATAATAGCGTTTTTCTAATCAGTTTAGTGGAACATTTGTTTACAATTTTCTTGTTTTGGCAACAACAAATGTGAATAAAAAATGTACTCCTTCTTTCAAAAAATATTTCATTTGACTTTTTATGTTATGTTTGATTTAAATTATTGTCATAAAAAATTGTTTGTAAAATAAAAATAAATATTGTTAAGGTAGTCTCTAACATAATAAGAATTCACAAAGTTAAGGTACGAATAATGTACCTTACATCATAGTTAATCTCTTGGTATCGAGGTCTCGGCAGTCACCAAGTCGAGTCCTGCGGCATGTTGAGAAAAGGTTAGCTCTCGGTATTCTTGGATGTCTGTCTTAGAGCATTAAATGTCACTTGTCCCTTTAAGAGGATAGAGGATGGTCTATTTACAGAGGAAGGTGGCGACCTCTCTTTAGTGGACCGCGTGACGCCACATGTCCTGATGCGAGGTGAGAAACGAAGGATGAAACACACATGGGGGATGTGGTGTACAAAACATAACGTCTTTAGTAAATGTCTCAAAATTACTACTGAGACGATGGTCCGATGAGTGGTTCTCGGTATATTAACCGAGAACACCAAAAACCTACCAAATATATTTATAAATTACAACCACTCATCCGTCCTTAACATATAAATAATTTCACTTTCAACATTAAAAGTTGAAAAAATTTCATAAAAATGAAATGGAGTAGTTTTTCGAGACGGGTGTGAGTACCTTTTTTGGGAAGGCAATATCAATTTTATTTATCAATGCTCTATTTCTTAAAAAAAGAATGTTATGTTTCAGCATTCAATTTATAATTCTTTTTTATTTTAACTTTTTACTACATAATGTCAAATAATTTATATATAAATGATAAATTAATATATTTTTTTAATATATTTTTATAAAACATTTTTTATTTAAAAATTTATAACAAAAATTTAAATCAAACACAACATTAAAATCAAAACGAACATTTTTTTTAGAATGAGGGAATACAAAGGAACATAATCAAATTCTTAGAAGGAGTCGAACCATGCAACTTGTAGAGCAATTTACATAGCAAAGGTTATAGATAAGAGCGTTACTAGTAATTTCTTATTGTCTTTAAGATTATCTATAATAATATTAGTTAATTTTAAGTTCAATTATAATTAAAATGATAAACAAATAAAAAAAATTATTTTAACTAGTGATTTTGACATGTTCACCGTATTAATATTAGCCATTAACTATTTTAATTAGTGAATTTAACATTTTTTATTTTCACTCTTAAATTTAGAGAACTTAATAGCAAAAATTATTATGGTTAGTGTAATAACTAATATTATTGAATTAGATTTTTTTCATTTTTACTAGTTATATTTAACTTAAGAGTTTTATAGCTAGTATCGTTACTCACTCGATCTTTAAAAAATTAAACACATTTTCTTTACATCTCACATAAAAATCGATCATTTTTTTTATAAAAAAAATTCTAACTCTCGAAATTATTAACTTATCTTTATTTTTTCTTCTTCTACTTTTACTATTTTTTTCTATTTGTTTTTTACACTTTCAACTAATGGATTAATAGATAAACATATACGAAATCTTACATTTATCTTAATCTAGAAATCAAACCCTACAATCTTTTATGAACCGGGGATGTACAAGGACAACCTGTCCAAGTTTTTTAGAATCTTTTCCATGGATTTAAAATCCAGAAAGGTAAAAGGATTTGAACCGGGCAAAAGCAGTTAGCATGATCCGATAAATTGTCGGAAAATATACCATCAATTTGACTGACACCTCCCTATGTTCTATGCTGCCATTTTCTTAATGCCCAAGAATATTTAGCACATACGTGTTAACAAACGTACCCATCAAAAGACTTAATTACCCTTTAATAAATGAAATGTTATCAATTTTTCTCAATTGAACTTTTAATTGTACCAGTTGTATGATTTGCATATCCGCCTAATTACTCCATAGCTTTTCCCAACCCCCTCTCTCTCTCTCAAGCATCATTGCATGATCTCCATCTCGAAGGCATTGCGATCTCCGTCTTAAAGCTGCAACGATCCGTGTTGCCTTCTATTAATCAAATTCTGGAGATTGCGTTGTGGAGATCATGCGATTTTGTGATATAATAGCGACGATAACGGTCAGATTTAAACAAACTCCACCTTGAACCAAGCCGACAATCGTGATCTCCGGCGATTTTGACTCATCTTTCTCCCTCCTTGACCCTAGCCTGCATCAACAAACGAGTCGAAGCTTCGATCGGTCCAGAGTCGCAGCAGTGGCTGTTAAAGGAGATGAAGCTTCATCCGAGGTTTTAGCTTAGGTTCACTCCTCAGCTTTGATTCATGACGATGTTAATCCAGTGACGATGGGAGACAAAAAGTTCTGCAATTTTGCTTCAGATTTGGACAGATCTGTTGTCCGATGACGTTCGTCGTCTAACCTTTATCGTTCAACCTTCACGGATCATTGTTATCAACTTTCCCTCTCTAGTGCGTGGAGATCTGGATTCATTCATCATCGTAC
>JBBYHH010351002.1:0-12121 GCA_038382905.1 Daphne laureola | reverse complement strand
CAAGTAGCCCAGCTAACGTCTACAATGTAGTTATGGTCTTAACACCTAAATCAAACCATTAAGTCCAATGTATCCGCACTCGAGGTGACAGAGGTGAAGCAAATAGGTATACCTGATCATTCACACCACAAGCACGAACCTCCAGACTCTAAACCAGACATAAAGTTGATACAAGAAACGTTTGAGGTGATCATGCAAATGGATATGAGAATTGAGGCTCAATTTTCATCCATAATATAAAAAATCAAGAACCTTACGAACGCAAAGCAAGTTGCAACAGAATGTCAGTCTAAGGAAAGTACTGATGATCGCAATACGCACACTGAGAATCTTTACACTGACTATGATGAGCCCTTGAGAAGCATTGTTACTCCTATACTCCATAAAAGACAGAACGAGTTCGAACTTTGTGAGGAAAAGTAACTTGTTATCATATATGAGGTAGAAGGGCCATTAATTGGGATGACCAAGGAAAGAGAGTTCACACTGCCAGAAGTTTGAGAATACAAGCTTGTTGCAAGTAGTTTCAAGAAGGGCTCCGACAAGGATTTTGAAGTTTCACATAATGGGGCACTGAAGGTGAAAGACAAGGGCATACACGTATTCTAAGGTGAAAGACAAGGAAGTTGAGTCAATGAGAAATCAATCATCAGCCCAAATACAAGACGAGATCAAGGATGACAACCCACTTTACGTCTGGAAGGTCAACATAAGGTAGTGGAAGGGATGCCCCTTCCGAGATCCATTCAAGGAGGAGAGCGAGGATCAACACATCATGGTCCTTCCATCGGGAATACCATTTTGAAGTCACGCACCTATGCCTAGACAAAGGTAAAAAATATGGCGCTTGTGGGAGGCACCCTAACGGTATAAGTAGTTAATTATTTTTTGTGATAATTGTTTAAGTTGTGTTCAAATTTTGGTCTAATAAAGTGTAACCAGTTTGGTTAAGATTTTTTAGACCACAAACATCCAACACCATCACACATGGAGGGCAAGGTACAATTCTACCTTTATGCATTTATTTCAAGATTACAAGGTATGAATCTATACTTGAGCTTTATCATGATAATTAAAGGGTGAAAACCAATTTAATTGCCTTGTCTCTTCTCTTAAGCATTTTCTGAATGTGTGATGATGTATGGAGTCTAAGTATGTTAACTGTAATTATTTCCATGACTTATGAGTTAAATAAACAAAGGAGAGCATGTTCTTAAATTGGTTGAGAAAATGCAAAAATTAAGCTTCATGCCATGAATGCTATATCATGAGCACTTTTCACATCATACTTGTATGATTGCATTGATGATATGCTCAATGTGGTTCTATATTGACATTTGATGCCCAAAATTAAACATGACATCTTAGCTCAATTTTCCAATTGCATATTTTTACATAAAGACTCTCTTGCATTCATGTCTCGTGCTTAGTGTGCATCACAAACATGGTGACTTGTTTGTTCTATATCATTGCATTTTCATGAAAACATACAAGTCACAAATGACATCTTGAGTGTGAATTTTGTAAATACCTTTTTGAAAGTCACACTCCATGCCTCACACTGATTGTAGATTATTTTTCAGGTACTTTGAAACGCAAGGTGATGGACCAATTCTTCAACCTTTGTGGAAATCTGGGAGCAAGCAGATGCTACCCACACCTAAAAGGTATGAAGGGGGCTTATTTGGAACCTAAGGTATGATTTCCAATTCTCCTAACTTTTTATATCCCCTTCCATTGCATGAGGAGATGCTTCAATTTGGGTTTGGGGGATTTGGTTGTATTGATTGGAGATTGGTATGATCATGCTTTTGATAAGTATTGAAACTTGATCACCACCCAAGCATTTAGTTCTATCTTTTCTAGGATGTATATAATTTCTTTTCAGAAACCCCTCAAAATTGAAAATTTTGCTTCAAATACAAAAAAATTTAAAAATTGAAAAACAATTTGGGCGAATTCTATGCAGAAAGTGATGAGTGTTTCTACTTTCTATAATGGGATTGCATGTTCTATAGCATAGTTTAACTTTTTATAGGGATGGATCCTACTTATAGTATAATTGTGGACTCTACGTGAAGTTTTATTTATATTGTTGTATGGTGGGAATTTAGGATTAAAGTTGGTAATTGAGTATGAAAAATTTCACATAGGAGGGCTAGAAAACTAAGTTAATGAAAGTTGCAAGGAATTTAGATTTAGCTAGCTTATGAATTAGAATTTTCTAATTGGGTATCTAATACTTGTACTCTGAGTTTGGTCTATTCAGAATGATAGTTATGGTCAGGCACGTCAAAATAGGGTCTTAGCTTAACTCCCTCTTCTGAATGCAAGCTTAAAGTATAAGTATGCGTTTAAGCGCACCTTAAGGTGGTTGAACCTGGGATGATACTTAGACATGTTTTCGGCTATACCGTATTCATGGCCTATAATCCCTCTCCTAGGATCTTAACTTATGAATTCAGGCACCCACTCTCACACAAGTTAAATATAGGTGTAGAAATACAAAAGCGCCAAAGAAAAGAAAAAAAGAGAAAAGGTGTAAAACCAGAAAAACACCATAAAAAAGAAGGAAGTGAATAAAGGGAATAAAAAGTGTTGAGCAATGGGCAACCCGCATTCACTAGCTAAATCTTGAGGCTGATCAAAGTTCATTAAAGTATGAGTCCATGCCTTCCTTAGAAGTAATATGTGTTGGAAAGTTAATGTGCCTCCTTGATTTACACTATGCATGCATGTTAAACAGCTCTTCACATGTGGTTCACTTGTGTATTTTACGAGCGATGCCATTAGAATGAGTGAAGCTTTGTTGAACATGTTTATTCTTAGTTTGCACACTCACTCTGATTCTCTTGATTTTTCTACATCAAAAAGATTTTTTCCTGTTAATAACATTAGTGGTTGAATTTTAGAAATCTTTATTTTTATCTTCCTAGATGTTATCATTGCTAGTCACTAGAAACGATTTGGGTTTGGGGTGTGATGAGTGTACAAACACTCACATATTTTCGGGGTGTTTAAGACACAGCTCTCATCATTTATGCCAATTTTGTCATGACTTAGATGCATTTTACCTATATTGTTTATCTCTTGCAGCATGCATATATTTGAGGTGAAATTACACTTAGAATAGCATAAATTGGAGGCTGGGATGGAGATGAGAAAAGTACAAAGCAACGAAGATCATCCTGAACTATATTGGAGAATTAGAGTCCAAGAAAAGAGTTGAGACGGCCAAAATGCACATATTGCAAAGTTAGAAATCCAAGTCAGACATCAAGTGGCGCCATTTTAAGGCGCTAGTTACGCACATCCACAACACAGGGTGCACCTCCAGGCGTGGGTTTGATACGCCTCATGACGGTCCTGGCGCATTGATCAATGCCTCAAGGGTGCACAAAGTGGCATCTCCCCAAAGCCCAGGCGCCTTCAAGGCGAACAAAGTGGCGCCCCTTCATTCCAGGCAGACGAGGGCAGATGGAACGGTGCCCCTAAGGCACACCAGAGTGTGCCTCAAGCATCCAGGGCGCTGTTCTAGGGTGCCAAACAGGCGCCTTATGCTAGCCTAGTTCCAACCTTCTCTCTTTTTCGGATGTTTTGCATTCTTTTCTGAAACTATTTGGCATTTCCGAACCATTTTCACCCTTCCTTTCTAGTATTAGGTACCCAACTTGTTATGGGTATTCTAGTACTTTAGAATTCTTATAAATAGGGCTTTAGGTTCAGATTTCAAAATGGGATGGAATTAGCTCCGAATTTGGGGATGTTTTTGGGAGCTCCTCCTTGGGATATTATGGGTTTTTCCCATCCTCAAACATTTTTGGGTGACCTATAAACTTATCTTTTAATTAACATGTTTTACTTTAATTACATGTTGATTCTTATTAGTAGTATGTCTATTAGTGAGTAGTTAATTAGTTTCTCTTAGAGTTAGCTCACCTAGGGGGTGGCTTATAATTAGTATGCCTTTGCTTGCGTAGATACTAATATCTTGCGCCATATCCATAGTATGCATGTAGGAGTATCCTCTGCAATTACATATCACTTATCATTCGATGGAATGTCCGAGAGGGCTTTCATCGACAAAGTCCTAGGGAAATTAGTTGATAGATGCACCGGGAGTCCGAGAGAACCTGCGTAATTCTGCTGATGTGTATGATTGAAGCTTAAAACCTCTAGAGTCAATCTATTTAATACATGAGAGTAGTTAAAGAGTACTCCCATTGAGAGTCTGTGTGTTATTCCGAGAGGAAGACACTCCAACCTTTGAGTCTCACCTCTACGCATTGCTTGATAAACTGGGAGTTCGAGAGAACCCTAGAATTCAATAGGTAGTTATAACTTGGTACAATATTCCTCAAAAGAGCTCTGTTAGAGCACGAGAGTGCCTAATAGAATCTTTAGTTGAGAAGTGGGATGGTGGTCCGAGAGGAAGCCGACCCGATTATTGAAGTTTACCTTTTATTAAGGCATGTTAGTTAAAGGAAACCCCCAACATGGTAAATGCTGCCCTAAGAGAACCTTTCATTAGAGATCACATCGTATTCTCATCACCTTCACTACCTTACTCTTTCGTTACTTAAAATTTGACCGCACTTCGTTATCATCACTTTCTACCCATCTCCATCGCACCCATAAATCTCACATAATCCTTGATTTTCCCTAGAGAACTCCTCTCTCTTGGGTTTGATCCCTCTTTTGAGCCGCAATACTACAATAAGACATTGCTAGGGCTATTAGAGGTGTTAGAAATTTATTTGATCGCTAACTGCTAGATTTGTGCACCATCACAATCAACCACGCAAAACCCTAGCTATCACATAGTATGACCAGCGCGGACAGAGAAACCCCGGCATGACATGGGAGGAGTTTTCCTGACTATTCTAGGAGAGATGGGTTAAATATGCAGTGCGAGATCACCGACAAATGGAGTTTGATAGTCTGACCTAGGGGAATATGTCTGTCAGGGACTACGAGCATGAGTTTGACAGGCTTGTGAGATATGTTCCCCAGTATGACGGCAAAGAGAACGAGAAGACAAAGAAATTTATCCGGGGCCTACGTACTGAGATCAGGAGGTACGTTGTACCTTTGAGAATCACATCTTACCATGATGAAATTTAGACAGCTCTCTTGATAGAGATGAAGGAGGCATATGGTAGAGTCGCACCTTTCCAACCCTATACTAGCGGGAAGAGTGCGGGATCACAGGGACCCAGTAGGGGTTCAAGCAAGTCGTGCCCTAATGGCAAGGGCAAGAATACAACAGGGGCATCACCGTATTGCCAGTTTTGTGGAAAACATCATCACAGCCGAGTTTGCTACCGCCAGTCAGGCGAGTGCCTTAGATGCAGGGCTAGTGATCATTGGGTGAGAGATTATCCGATGGTACCGGGATAGGATGCTCAGGGACAGCCATGATTTCAGAAGTGGGGCCAGCCCAATGCACTTCAGGGACATGGTATAGCACAGGGCGGATTAGGGCCTCCACAACCGAGACCATAGATTCAACTAGCTCCACTAGTTCAGCAAACCCGTCCAGGATGGGTGTTTCAGATTGAGGAGGGCGAGACTGCCCGACAAGGACGGTTGGCAGGTACATCGACTTTTTAATACTATTCCTCTTCATATACTTTTCAATACAAGTTCATCCATAGCTATAGTTTCATATAATTGTGGCCAAAGAACAATAGGTAGATCCCGAGTAAGACATGATGTACAAAAGATCTGTGCATTATGTCTTCTATAAGTAAGAAACAAGACATTCATAGGTTAGGAATAGGAATGAGAATGGTTGAATTCTGAACCATGCAGTTTAAAATTAGAGACAACGAGCGAGGAGAAGATGCCAAGCTATAAAAAACAAGATGCTAGTCAGATCCAACACATTGTACAACAAATCAACACGAAGAACAAGTACACAGACACAGAGACCCAGGAGCTAACCGCAACAACAACATGCACAAATCAATGAAATGATCTAGAGATGAGCATCCACATTCTACATCAACCTTAGGACATCAGAGTAATTTCAAGATTATGATAAAGATCATCGAGAGGTTTAAGGTTAAGCTGGTTGACATTAGTGAATACTGGTTAGTCTTAGGACTTAGTACTGTCTGTTGCCGTGTTAAAAGACCGGTAATTTGACTCGAGGTATAACAAGATGCACCCAGAGGACAAGATGCAAATGAGAGATTCTGGATGGTAGCCTAAACTACCACTCCCGCCGAAGCAGATGGTGGTTTGAGTAGGTTTGTTAGATGTAGATTTGGTAGACAAGAAGATGCGCTAGCACGACAGTTCATTATGTCACGACAGCTTACATTCGGGGAATTAGAGTTCGCTTTTGACCAACAATTTGTTCTCTACCTATTCTATTCCGTAATGCATTAACAAGTATCAATGGTTCATGATTTACTCTGGTATGTGAATCTGTTGTCGCACCGGTACGGTGCTCTGTTGGTTCAAAAAAGGTTGATGGACCAACGTTCCACATATCAATGATTGGTTTGACCTAGTGGAATCGAATGGGAGTTTTGAACTTCATTTTATCTGGCAGTGATCCATATCGTATGGCACAGTTCAAGATTATCTTTTTGGAAGGTATCTGCAACACGTAGTCACCCTGTGACTATGTTCTGATTATATGTGATTGCAATCTAATGTCTATTATCTATTCTCTATTACACCATTATAGTGTTCTGTTCTGTACCACAGTAATCAGGTACTCTGTTATATACCATTCTTATCTGTTATGATCTGTTCTATTCTGTATTATAATGGTCTATTGTCCAACGATAGTTCGGGTTTGAGACCCGTTTAAGATATGACCCGTGCTGGTAATGATATGGCTCCGTAATTAAGACTAAGGTGTCTGACATGTTCTGTTATAGAAAGTTCGAAAAGAACTTCTAGAATTTGATTTTAACGACGTAAAAGTGGTTGGTCAGCAACACCAAATTTCATCATAACAAGGTATTGGTGGTTATTCCGTGATTAGAGGTTAATCCAGAATCTTTTCTAAACAGTTAGTTCCTCAAGAAAGGATTCATAAATTGTCTTGTTCCGCATAACTTGCGGTCTAAGTTTCGGTAAGGATATTTAGAAATGGTTCTGACATCAACGAGACTCTTGGAGGACCAAGGGTCCTGAGGGGGGGAGAATGTTACAATCACCACGGGTAAATTGTAGTTTTCCGAGAAGGATTGCCCGAGGGTCAGATTTTTCTGTCACCGGGACTCTATTTCATACGTGTGGAACTTGTATTCTGATGATTCTCATATCCCAGGAATTTATTTAAAGTTCAGTTCTGTGGGATTTCACATTTTTAAGTTGTTAGGTGAGTCCCGGACCATTTTGCCAAAATTTGGTTGCAAGGGCAAAATGGCTATTTTTTGAAAATTGTATAAGAAAGGGGATTTTGGTCATTTTCATGCTGAGGGGCGGTTGCACTAGTGGAGGGATAAGGGTGGAAATTGAATTATGGTATGGAAATGCATTTTTGGTTAAAGTAAAGAAAATGTTACTAAAGTGGAATACATGTGTCTTCATCTAATGGCATGGAAGAGGATAAGAATCTTGATCAAGGGTGTAGGATGGACTTGGAAGAGGATAATTATGAGAATTATGAGGATAATTTGGTAAAGTTTTGGGTAATTTTGAAGGTTGATCGAAAATTAGAGGGTTGATCGAATAGTTTGACCGAATTAATTGTGGAATTTTGGATAATTTTCATGATTAAATGAAAAAGAATTGAAAAGTGGACAAAAAAATGGAGTTTTGTCACTTTCTGAAGTTCTATGGCCAATTTGCACATTTTATGAAAATTTTGGTAACTTTGTGCAATTATGGAAAGTTTAAGTGAAAATGGCCCTTTATGTTGTAAGTTAAAGAAATTGTGAACTTTCTGACAAATTTGGCATTTTGTGACGTTTTGGGCCAAATTTATAAGTTCCTAAAAAGTTTAGGGATCTAAGTGGTAATTATTGATAAGTTACCTTAAGTTGAGAATTTTAGTTGAATAACTAGAATTCTTGTGTTTCGGTAAATGTCAATGTGATTCTGAATTCCGAGATTTTTCTGCTGGAGAGCAACTTTGGTAGCTTCAGTAGATTTATCCGTTTATCGAGGTAAGAGTTCAACCTTCTTAAATACGCATTGCATAGTGCTATTTAGGTTGGTTGATATTGGTTTTTGGCTGAGGGTGTGGGTCACACCTTATGACCCCCGAGACTGGTTCAATGGTAAAGATTAGTGGTATGTAGGTTTCAGGTATTCTGGATATTCTGGCATCTGCTATGTTCTACTTTTGTCTGATCAGGCATGATTAGACTATGACACTTACGACAATTATTTATGGGGAACTTAGGCCCCTTTTCTGGTATACCATGCGTCCATTATCTGTTGTCCCGAGATGGTTTTTGACCCTCGGGCGCTATTGTATTTATCGATCTGGACTTCGATCCAGATCCCTCCTCCGGGGCGTCCGTATATATTACTTGTGTACTAACATTTTTGCAGGTTCTACGTTATTTATCCACTAGTCTTTACCCCCTCCCTTACTGAGTACCTTTCGAGGACTCATCCCTTTATATCTATATCATTTCAGGAGCTTCCGATCGACAGCCAGCGGAGTAGTCTGTGTGGTTGGCATTAGTTTTTTAGTACCGCAGGTACTACTAGCTTCGTGATTAGATTCTGTTTTGCGTGATAGTCTCGATTAAGGTTTCGATATTAGTATGATTATATTTGAAATGACTAACGGTTAACTTCTGTGGTAATATTTATAGTAGCAATGGTGTCTTGCAGTGCTTATCGGTGTTTCTGCTGACTGATTACCGCAAGTATGGTATATTCTGGCTTAAGTTTATTTTGGCTCTGTAGGACTAGAACCCATGCATACTAAAACATGGATGACTATATATTCTTTTGATATGTCGGGGATTTATCCACCCAATTAAGTGGGTGATAAATTCCTCTATGATGTATTATTATAATTATGCTTAGTAATCGCGTGATATTCTATAAAACCAATAACGTGTTTCCGGGTGCAGGTTTAGGGCTTGAGAAACTAGAATGCCTTAAACTAAAAATAACGCGTTAGAAACTTAAAGTTGGGAAAAGTTTTAAAATGGTCGTGTTTTGGGTCCGCACCTTTAAGAAGAATTCCGCTCCGCCGTCATCTACGCCTGCCAACACCGTTACCGCACGCTTCCGCAGCACCGTCTAGAGAGGGGTGGTGGCAGCTTGGTATCAGAGCCTAGGTTAGTGTTAGGTATGGTTAGACAAACCAACCCTGATTCCACTGGTCGTTCTGGGTAATTTTAACTAAAAGCTTAGCTACCTTTTACTAGAATAATCTGAGAACAATAGGTAGAATTAAGGTTTGTTAGTTTAAACATATTTAACACAAACTAAGGTTATTGGTAAAACAGAAATCACGTTAAGTGTCCATGATTGATATGGACATATAAGGAAAGGATAATGGATAAAGTAAAATTGCATAATTGGATAATATACATCATGATTGCATGCATTCTATAGAGCCATTAGAATACCGCTGTTTACTGTGAATAAATAGTTAACCATTTTCGTTATACTCTTTCGATCACGAAATTCCAGATATGGTAAGAACTCGTAGAGATCGAGTTTTACATCCGGAGCTTAGAAATGAGGACCTCGATCCGATGGATAGATCGGGGTAAAGGTGACGTAGGCCTTATGTACAGGCAGCTCAGCTAGATCCTCCACCCCCGCCAGAGGTACAGACCCCATATTACGTCACCCAGGTCCTAGAGCAGATTAGGATGATTCTGATGGTCAGAGCAGCGGCACAGGCCAATCCGGGATGATAGTGGGCACGACACGGACAGGCTAGGCCAGTACGACAACAGTCTCGCAGTGGAGAAGATGACATGATTAGGTCAGGGACCTACACCACTGCGAGAGTCACTTCACATGATGATGCTTCGGACTCGACTCCCAGTGTACATAAGGGTCCGAGACACCCCCGAGTTTGGAAGAAGAGAGTTGATACATCCGATGACACCTTACATGGCCGATCTAGAGTAGAGAGGAGGTCACGATCAGTTCAGAAATGTCAGGCTAGAGAGGATTTTAACTCTTCCGATGTTAGAGAGACCCGGAGATGCTGGACAGAGCGGGATGCAGGTTCTGAGTCTTTGTCTACCCTGGAGCATTTTTAGCGTATTGGTCCTTCCAATTTCACAGACAAGAGGGGACCAGAGACAACTGAGTCCTGGTACTCCGATATGGAGTGACTATTTGATCGTTTGAAGTTTTCTTCAAGAGAAATGGTCACTTTAGCTGCATTCACCCTGAAGGACCTCGCCTACAACTGGTAGAAAGGCGTGGTGAGGGCCAGGAAGGCCAAGTATGTCAATAAGGGATGGGAAGATCCTGGTTTACGATGGAGCAAGTTCAGCAGGTTTTTTCATGATCGATGGATTGGGTATGCAGCTCATGACAGTCGACTGCATGAGTTTGATGCACTAGTCCAGGGTGACTTATCCGTCGACAACTATGGCCACAAGTTTGACTGATTGGTTTACTACGCACCTCAGTATGATGACCAGGAGGAGGCCAAGGCAAAGAGGTACATCAGGGGACTCAGACCTGAGATTAGCAAGTACTTGGTGACATTGGGCATCAAGTCATATCATGAGGCCATTCAGAAGGCCACTTTGGTTGAGACGGAGGAGCTTCGTGGCAAGACAGCACCTTCCCGACCCCAGACTCAGACGGGCGGGAAAGGTTCAAAGTTTCAGGGATCCATTAAGAAGTCCGGTAAGTCTGGCAAGTTTGGCAGGTCTGGCAAGTGGAAGGGATCATCAAGATTGACTCTGACTATTTTCTAGCTTTGTGGCAAGCCTCACATTGGGACGTGCTACCGACAGTCAGGGCTTTGCCTCAACTGTGGATCAGCGGATCACTGGATCAAGGACTGCCCGCATGAGCATGGATAAAATGCTACGCTACAGTCACAATTTCAGCTAAGGGTACAGCCCAACTCATCCCAGGGAGGCGGCTTACCAATGGGCGGCCCCAAGTTTCAGCAGCCACGACAGCCACCTCCTGCATCATTTCAGCAGTCTACGCAGCCTGGGCAAGTTTTTCAGATCGAGAAGGCCAGTACATCACGTCAGGGTGCACTCGCAGGTACACTATTACTTAATGGTATTTCAGTATGTGCGCTTTTCGATACGGGTGCTTCGATATCCATTGTTTCATAGAGGTGTGCGACATCTCTGTGTTTGCCCACGGTACACCTACCTGATGTGTTTGTAGTACGTATTGTCGGGAGTCAGTACCTACTTGCTAATGAGATTGCACGAGAGTGTATGCTTACTGTCGGGAGTCAGTAGCTCCCGTCTGACTTGCTGGTGTTACACCCACCTCGGGCGCTTGGTTAATTTCTGATGTATTTTGCCCGAAAATTGGATTTGTATAATTACCGGGACAAATTATGATGTGTAATGTACATGTTTATGAATGAATTATATGTCTGGAGAATTTATTTGGAGCCCATTCTGTAGGATTTTAACAATTTATAATGTTTTGGGAATCCCGGGACATTTTGCCAAAAATTGGTTTCGGAGGGCAAAATGATCATTTTGGAAAATTGGGCGAAAATGCCCACTAATCCTAATTACTTAAGGGCTGCCAAATTTAGAGGGATTTGGGGAAGTTAGTAGTTGTTAGTAGGCTTTGACTATAGGTTATTAAAATAATAGGTAGGGGACAAAGGTGTGAGAGGTGGGTGAGTGATCTAAGGAGACGTGTTTTCTTGACCAAATTATACTACCAATTCTTTCTCTCTCACCCTCATTTGGCCGGCCTTCACCTTCAACCTCCATCCAAAATCCTCTCAACTTTCCTCTTCCATTTCATCCTTTCTTGAAGGTTTGTTCAGAAAAGCTTGAAGGTTTGTTGAAGTATTGGTGTTTTCTTGCAAAGATCAACAATGAAACAAGCTTGCAAGTTGAAGAAACATCTTCTCCTCTTCTCTTTGAGTTTGGAAAAAAGTTTGGAGCCATTTTTGGAGAGGTTTTCATCAACAAACTCCATCAATCTTCAAGTAGTAAGGAGGTAAGATCAT
>JBBYHH010350782.1:0-12122 GCA_038382905.1 Daphne laureola | reverse complement strand
CGGCAAAATTACATAGTGAGAAATAATAAATTCTACCAAGGGTCCAAGGCGGGTGGTAACATACGAGTTAAGGCGACTGCACCCCCTCCACTTGTGATCCCGTGCTGGGATAAGAGAGCCACGTCTCCACCTCCCGCACATAACTCGCACGTTCTCCTCTACTCCCGCATCCTAAACTGGCACGTCACCCACGTTCCCTACAATGTGGAGACGTGGACCGAGAATTATGGAGGCAGTTTCATATATAAGGGGGTTGATCTGAGAGCAAAGGTATGATATTCTCTCTAAGTACACACATTTAGACCTTGAGTTCTTGAACTGACTTGAGCATCGGAGTATCTCCCTGGGGTCCCATAATCTCGGGTCTTTTCAGGGGACAAATTAGCAACAGTGGAACCATCAACGAGAAGGAGGAGAGGATCTCAACAACATTATCTGGGTAGCTGAGATATTGGCTATCAGATTGACGCCGTCTGTGGGAAACGAACGGAATCCACGAAACTCATTATGCCAAGAACGAGAGCTAGCGAACGCCTGAACGAAGGAAGAACTAATGGAAAAAACGAGAACCCACCACACCAGGACGACAACGTCTCCGTTCACACCGTCGGAGAAAGCACCGCTCCTCGAGGAGGGGCGGGAGACGTCCAGAAGAACGTAGTACTTCAACAAACCAACGTGGCGGGCCTGGACCAGGCCGCAATGACGGCCATAACGGAGGCGGTGGCCGATAACCTCTGAAATACACTAGAGGAAACTCTTAGAGGAATACTGGACGACGCCAGAGCCATTCCAAGAACATGCCAGGCCCTCAGCACACCGCCACCACTACAACAAGAATATGCGATGAACCCTACTCACACCACTGCCCTTAACGCACTCACCCAGCGCCTGGAGCAGATGGAAAAGCGGGAGGAGAGGATCAATACCTCGGGTGCGAGACTGGGCCTGGGTCACCTTTGGGTCCAACCATTCACCAGCCAAATCCTTACCTCACCACTATCGGAGCAGTTTCAGCAGCCAAAGCTCGACGCTTACAAAGGACTCTTCGATCCAGATGTACACCTCCAGCGATACATCTCAACAATGGCCATTGCTAGAGTGGATGATAACACCATATGCCGAACCTTTAGCTCCACACTAACGAGAGCAGCAGCCGCGTGGTATAGCACGCTTAGGGATAAGCAGTTTAACTCCTTTAACAAACTATCCCTCGCATTCTCTAACTATTTTGTAGGCTCTAAGCCCTCGCCAAAAATGCTGGCCCACCTACTCAAGGTGCGGCAACGCAAGGAGGAACCTCTAACGAAGTACATCCAATGCCTCCAGGTTGAAGCAATCCAAGTCTCTAGCCTGAGCGAAGAAATTAGACTCCTCGCAGCCATGCAAGGGCTGCAATGGGACTCCAGATTCTTCGTGGAAGTAAATACAAATCCCGCAGGTAACATGGAGCAGTTCCTCAACAGGTCCATCAGATTCATGCATATGGAGGAGATAATCAGGCCACAACACAAGATCTCACAGGTTGAAGGCAGAATCCAAAACTCACGAGGCCAAGACAATAGAGAAAGGCCAAAGCGCACACAGCTCTCATCTCAGTATCCGTGAGACCACCAGTATCCACGCATTCCACCTCTCTGAGAGACTCAAACTAACATCCTCCAAATCCTTGAAACACGGCATGAGGTCCCAAAATAGCTATGCCCCATGCCCAAGCAGGCCAGCAGCTGATCAAGTAAATACTGTCGATACCATCATGACAAAGGACACGACACTGATGACTGCATTGAGCTCAGGAAAATGCTGGCGGAAATTAATGGCCTCTCACATGGATCTATCTGAATTTATTGTGAGGGATCGCTCTCCTAGAAAGGAATAACCCAGGGGTCGCAAGCGCGAGGGCGATGACCAGCAACCGAGGGAAAATAGTCGGTCACAAAGGATGGAAGGAGGCCGCATTCCACCCCCAGCAGGTCGCATTCACATTGATAGCCAATATCTCAGCTATCCAGATAATATTGTTGATATCCTCTCCTTCTTGTTGATGGTTCCCTTGTTGCTAATTCATCCCCTGAAAAGACCTGAGATTGTGGGACCCCGAGGAGATACTCCGACGCTCAAGTCAGTTCAAGAACTCAAGGTCTAAATGTGTATAGTTAGAGAGAATATCATACCTTTGCTCTCAGATCAACCCCCTTATATATGGAACTGCCTCCATAATTCCCGGGCCATGACTCCACGTTGTAGGGAACGTGGGCGATGTGCCAATTTAGGACATGGGAGTAGAGGAGAACGTGAGAGTTATGTGCGAGAGGAGGTGGAGACGTGGCTCTCTTGTCCCAGTTGCTGGGTCACGAGTGGAGGGATGCACGATCTCCGTGCCTCGCATGCGAAGGCTATCCAGGCGTGCTGATGTGGCTCTCTTGTCCCGGCTACGGGGTCGCGAGTGGAGGGATGCGTGGTCCCTGTGCCTCGCGTACGAAGACTATCCATGCGCGCCCCTTGACGGGCTGCTTGTGCATCACGTGCACGCGGTAGCTGCCTCGCGATGCCCGCTGGGGTAGCCTAGTGGTACAGGGTGTTTAAAGGTAGCACCCCTACCCCAACAGCAACATCCTACCCAAAACCTAGATTCAGCAGGGCTAGACCTATACCTGTAATTCCTAGGACAATGGTGAAAGAGAATCAGACACAACAACCACCACCTAAGTCTATTCTAGGAAGTATCTCAGACCAAATCAGGAACAAACAAGCTGTGAGAAGATTATCAGCTAAATAGTTGGATGAGAGGAGAGCTAAGGGCCTGTGTTTCGGGTGCTCAGAAAAGTACTTACCTGGACACCTCTGTAACAAACCCCAAGTGTTTGGAGTTTGGGAAGAAGATAACGCGGAATGGGAGGAACCTCACACAGAAGAAGTGTTGGTAGAGGTGTTAGAGGAAGAGAATCCATAAGAAGGTGAAGTAGCATCTATCTCAGTGGATGCTCTTTGTGACAGAAGCAGTGATGGGTCTAAACAGACTGTAAAGGTCTTGGGTGAACTTAATGGGCATCTTGTAGTAATGCTTATTGACTCAGGGGCAACCCATAATTTTATCACACCCCAAGCGGGTAAGAAGGTGGGGTGCAAGGTCCAGAACACACTACCTATGATTGTCAGAGTGGCCAATGGATCGAAACTTAGCACAAACTCATGGTTCCCTGGTGTTAAGTGGAGAGCTGGAGGTAAGGAGTTTACCACATATATGAAATTATTGAATGTTAGGAACTGTGATGTGATTCTGGGAGTGCAGTGGTTCAAGGATCTAAAAATCATTTTTTTTATGTGGAAGAGTGGCAAGTAGAGTTTCAATGGCAGGGGGAAAAGGTAGTGATAAAGGGAATAAAGACTTCTTGTAAAATGGTGGACCCTGGAAAGATAAAGAAAATGCTTCTAAAAGGACACTCTACTGTGTTATACCAAATTAACTGGACACCTGAGGTGAATCTTGAGTTTTACAATGTGCAGTTGAAGCAAAATCAGGATCAATAGGGGGTGAATATGGAATTGTTGTTAAAAATGTTTGATGCCATATTTCAAGAACCCAAGGGACTGCCACCTTTCAGGACCCATGATCACAGTATCACCTTGGAGGAAGGATCAGACCCTGTCAAGGTGAAACCATATGTGTACCCTACTATGCAAAAGAATGAGATTGAGAGGATGATCAGGAAGATGCAGGTTTCTGGAGTCATCAAGACTAGTAGGAGTGAATTCTCATCTCCAGTGGTGATGGTCAGTAAGAAAGCCAACTCCAAGAGGCTATGTGTGGACTATAGGTTGCTTAACAAGTGTATTGTCAAGGATAAGTACCCCATACCTGTGATTGAGGAGCTTTTATTAAAACTTCATGCTGCTCAGTTCTTCACTAAGCTTGACTTAAGGTCAGGATACCACCAGATACAGATGAGACCTGAGGATATCTATAAAACTACATTTAAGACCCATCATGGCCATTATGCATTGAATGTAATGCCATTTGGGTTAACAAATGACCCTCCAGCTTCTAGAGTATGATGAATGACTTGTTTAGGGATCACTTGCACCATTTGGAACTGGTTTTGTAGACCCTACAGAGTAATGTGTTGTATGTAAAAAGGTCTAAATGTGTGTTTGGTAGTAGCCAGGTGGAGTACTTGGGATACTTGGTTGGGAATATAGGATTGATGGCAGATCCCAACAAGATCCAAGCCATGACAGAATGGGCTAGACCAAAAAATGTGAAAGAATTGAGAGGGTTCCTAGGTCTGAAAGGTTACTATAGGAGGTTTGTACAAGGGTCTTGTAGCATTAGTCAACCTCTCACCTTACTACTGAGGAGAGGAGAGTTTCTATGGGGTGACAAACTAGAGGAGGCCTTTCAGGCACTCAGAAAAGCCCTATCGTCTACACCTATCCTTGGCATGCCTAATTATACTGAGCTTTTTTTTCTTGTGACAGACGCATCTGGAGTAGGGATTGGGGGCAGTGTTGATCCAAAAGGGGCATTGAATAGCTTATATTAGCAGAATATTGAGTGCAAGGGAGTAAAAAATGTCTGTTTATGAGAAAGAGTTGCTAGCTATTGTGTATGCACTGCACAAGTGGAGATTATATTTAGTTAAGGGAAGGTTTGTCATCAAAACAAATCACTATAGCCTAAAGTACCTACTAAAGTAGAGGATAATCATTCTTGTCGAAGAGAAGTGGTTAACTAAACTAATGGGATATGAGTTTTCCATTGAGTACAGATAAGGCAAACATAATGTTGCTGCATATGTCTTGTCCAGGAAGGGAGATTACACTGAAATAGAAGAAGCAGTAGTACTAACTCTCTCAACTATTACAACTAACCTAACAGGAAGGGTTAGAAGGAGCATTGAGTAGGATCTTGAGTTACAAAAGATCAAACAAGAACTACAAGATAACCCTCTATCACACCAGAAATACCAGTGGGTAAATGATGAACTCAGAAAAGAGGGGCATTTAGTGGTGGGCTCAGATAAGGATCTCAGAAGAGAAATTATCTCCTTAATGCATGATGGACCCTTGGGTGGCCACTCAGGCATGACTGTGACAGAGAAGAGAATTAAACAACATTTCTATTGGAGGAAGATGATGAAGGACATAATAAGGTTTGTTAGCTTGTGTGTGGCTTGCTAGAGGAACAAACCTAAAAATGTGGCCTTACCTGGTCTATTGTAGCCTCTACCTATCCCCACCATAGTGTGGTCATCCATCAACATGGACTTCATTGAATGATTACCCCCTTCCTAAGGGAAATCAGTCATATGGGTGGTTGTGGATCGCCTGAGTAAATATAACCACTTCACAGCTATACACCATCATTACTCATCTTCTATAGTGGCTCAAGCCTTCTTGGATAACATATACAGGTTACATGGTATGCCAAAGGAGATAATAAGTGATAGAGATCCAACTTTCATCAGTCACTTTTGGAAAGAACTTTTCAACAGGTTGAAGGCCAAGTTAAAGTTTTTTACTGCCTACCACCCTGAGTCTGATGGACAAACTGAGGTGGTCAATAGATGCCTAGAGACTTACCTAAGATGTGTTGCTGGTGATAGGCCAAGAGAGTGGGCATTATACATTCCCTTAGAAGAATTCTGGTATAATACCAATTTTCATACATCTATTGGCACTACACCCTTTGAGGTGCTTTATGGGAAGGCTTCCCTAACACATGTACCTTACCTAGCTGGTGATTCTAAGGTGGATCTCATGGATAGAACTCTAGTTTCTAGACATGAAGTGATTCGGATGATCAACAATAATTTGTTAAAGGGACATAACCAGATGAAGAAACTAGCTGACAGGGCAAGATCTGAGAGAAACTTTGAAGAGGGAGAATGGGTCTGGTTGAAGCTAAGGCCCTATAGGAAAATGTTTGTGGTTCACAAACCTCTACAGCAGATGGCATCCAAATACTATAGACCTAACCAAATTCTTAAAAAGATTAGGGCAATGACATATGAGTTAGATTTACCCAAGGGCAGTAAGGTCGACCCTGTATTCCATGTGTCATTACTAAAAGCTTACAAAGGATCTCAAGCAGTTGTTAGTACACAGTTACCTGAAACTGGCCCGACCAATACCTTACTTGAGCCTGAAGCTATCTTGGATATGAAGGTTGTCAAGAAGGGCAACAGGGCAGGAACATAAGTCCTGGTGAAATGGAAGAACAGATCTTTTAAGGAAACCACTTGGGAGGACTTATCAGTCTTGGAGAAGAAGTACCCTGACCTTAATCATTGAGGACAATGATTTTCTGAAAGAGGGAGTTTTGATGCGGTCCATAAGACTGAGGGCTTAATTGCTCATTTTACAATTTTTGGGTACCTTTTATTTCTGCTGTTATTTTCACTTTTCGCCCTTAATGAAATGGGGCATTTTTTTACCATCTAGAAGAGATCCTCTAATAGCCAAGACACGTGGTTTCCTTCCGTTCGGAGTGCCGCCAGCTGCTGGTCCTATGACATAAGAGGTTAGCTCAGGATTGCTACGTAGCTCGTTAAAAGGAATTCTCATCCTCCATTTGTAATCATTGAAGATATTAATGAGAATTTTCCAGAGCTAGCTCACGCATATAACTTAGCTTCTTCCTCCCTGAAAACGTCTTCTTCTTTCTCATGCAACTTTCCCTTTCATTCTTGCTGAGCATGCATCAGTTTTGGTTTTCTACTGTTGTTTTGTGTTTGATGGTTGGGTCAAATGGTCACAACCATGCCTTACAGTTCTCTTCATGTTTTTATTAGTTACATATTAAAGCTTTCCTTGTTTGAATAATATGTTTAACCTTTTTTGCTTTCTGAGCTGACTTTACTGACTGTTCATTATGGAAGTAGTGGCTACTAGATGGTAAGAAAAGGTATACATTTGTTCTAGCATTCTTTCAAGAATTTTCCTGTAGTTGTCATTATTTTGAATGGTTCATGCCTCTACTGTGTGTTTATTTTTTTGAATGCTTGTTAACTTTCATAGACAGTAACATGATTAAGATGTAAGGAAAATTTCCAACTTAATAATTTCATGTTTAAGTGAGTTGGAAAACTCATGCTTGCTACCTCTTTTAGCTTTTATTTTCTTTTAAAGCATGTTCAGTTAAAAGATTATGAACCTTTAGTGAATCACTTGAATAAATCCCATTACCACCCTGGTGGCGATCCTTCGGTGGGGTTCACCATGCTCTTCAACTTATATCCCTGGTTTTAATCACATTAATCTCCATTCCCTTGATAGGCTAGATTAACTTGCTCAAGCAACAGAATCTGTAGACCGCACCAGAGTTTTGCCCAGTGGTGGGTCCTCTGATGCTTAAGTTAGTATAATGAGTGAGCAAAGAGAATATGTCAGAGCTTGGGTAGAGTGAATAGTTAGCTCAAATGAAGGAATGTTGTGGGCTTATATAGTCTTGTCTAATAGGGTGGTATATCCATAATATTTCATAAGAAAGTGGCAGTTTGTGTCAATGGACACGTGGTAAAGATATCCAAGAGGCTGGCCATCAGGCAGTCATGTGATGAGGGAATGACCTCGGTTTACATGTTAGTGCATTCAGGTATGGTGTCTTCGGTCATTTTTAATGGGCTCCCTTTCCTGGGTTGCTGACTTAAGCGTCTCTATGGGATTTTTAGGTCTAGTTGGCCCAACCTGTGCCTAGGTGGCTTAGTTTAGGCATATTGGCCATCTAGTCCCCCTGAACAATAATCTGGAGGACTCAAAGAACTCCAGATTGTATTTCTTGGGGGATCTTTGGTGTGGCATGTTGGCTTAAGGGTTGCGGCCTTTTGAATGGTCTCCCTTCATTCCCAGAGGCTGATGCATCTGGCGATTTGAGAGTTAGGGCCTTTCGAATGGCCTCCCTTTATTCCCAGATGATGAAGCTTCCGACCATTTGATAATTGGGGCTTTTTGAATGGCCTCGCTTTGTTTCTGGATGCTGATGCGTCCGGCCATTTGATAATTAGAGCCTTTTGAATGGCCTCCCTTCTTTCTCGGATGCTGATGCGCCTGACCATTTGACAATTGGGGCCTTTCAAATGGCCTCTCTTCATTCCCGGATGCTAAAGTGTCCGACCATTTGATAATTGGGGCCTTTTGAATGGTCTCCCTTAGTTCCAGGATGCTTTCCTCTGGGTGATCACGGTTTAATGTTGGCGCAAATCTCGGGATGCCTTTTTTGATCAATGATACGGATCAATCTTCTAGCAACATTTCATATTCCGAACTCTCTTTAAATAGTTGAGAAGTTGAGTGAAATCCTCACTTCTCATTCTTGCTCTCTTGCTTTTACTTGTACTCTCCAAAGCTTCTAATAACGAATCGTCCTACTTTCCATCAGGCGGCGAGTTTCTTCAGGGGGCGGCGGTGAGGTGGTGGTTGTAGCAGTGATACTAGTCTTTCAGATTTTGTGAAGAGGTTGGTTGACGCTTCCAGTTCTTGCGACGAGCTTCTAGCGGAGGTTTCTTTTTACCATCGACATAAAGCAGTGGTTGATCAGGCCGCTCGGAGTTCCATTTTGTTTGGTTCTTCTGCCCGAATCATCTTTTTCAGATCGGTGATCATAGGTAAATAAATGGCTCCTATTTTTCTTTCTCCCTTAACTGTTCGACCTTCGGACCAATGCCTCTTAGAGGTTAAGGGCAATATGCCTAAAGGCTATTGGTCCGATGTTGAACATTTTACCAGTAAAGTTACTCCTGAGTTGATTCGGGAATGGAAAACTACCTTCTTTCTCCCTCGGTCTATCCAAACCCGGGTTCCTATTAATAAGTGTAAGGTCTATGAGCCCGGGGTTGGGTGGATGGTTGTATTCAAAGCCCAATTGGAGTGTGATCTCTGGTTTCCTCCTTCCCCTTTCCTTCGGCATTTGGCTAAAGCCCACGGGGTTGCCATTAAACAATTTAGCCTGAATACCTATAGTCACATAAATACATTTTTAACCCTTTGTGGTGCATTCGGTGTCTCCACCCTTCTCTAGACGTTCCTCCAATACTATAAGGTAATGACCAAGGCCCAGAGTTGCTTTTATTACTTCGGATCCTGAGAGACGTCTACAATAAAGTATAACTTTGCCTGCAAGTGTCTAACTAGCCGCAAAGGGTGGCATAAACAGTTCTTCTTCATTCAACCCGATTTTGCATGGAAGTTTTAGACGGCTTGGAAGGTTGGGCATCTTATTGATGTCAAGGTTCCAAGCCGACTTATTAATGATCCTATCTTAAAGGAGAATCACACTACTTTCCTTAATAAGCTCCATCAATTGGTGAATTGGTTCGGTTGATTCAGGAGAATTTTTCCCGGTGCCTCTACATTGGTGTCTGGTTACCCAAGGTCTTCTCACATACCTTAGCTTCATAAAGGGTGACCTCGGTGCTCTGGGGGTCCATCTTTCTCCTCATATGGCTCGAAATGTAGCCTTGGTTCGGTGTATCCGGTGGGAGATTTCACATGATTATTTTGTCAAAGGTTTCTTTTTCTATCCTTTGTGTTTTGTTCACCTTTAGTATTAACTTTAATTTATTTTACCTTTTCGCAGAGATGAGCTTCTCTAATGATGAGGATGTCAACTTTGAGGAAATCTTCTGGTGCACTGTAGAAGGTGTGCCTGCTCTGGCCCTGGCAAAAAAGGCCGAACCCACCCCCAAATGAGTCCCAAAGAGAAAGAAAGGTTCTGGCTCGGGTGCCCCTATTGCGACTGATGTGGAGGATGCTCCTGATGGCTCTTCTGAAGCGGCTGAGTTTCAATGCCACGGAGCCACCAGGGATGAAACCATCTTCCATGTTCGCGTTGGTGTGACTATGCATGATGTCTATGAATCCATAGAAGCTCTTGATGTGAAGAGGAGAAAGATTTCCTGGGGGAAGTATAATAAGTTCATCCATGCCGATGAAACACCTGAGGATGTTTTCCTGATGGAGTACATGCTAGGTAAGGGTAGCACATCAGTTAAGTTGAAATCTCTCCCTTTCTGGCCTATCTTTTATAACTTGTGCCGGATGTTCACGGATGATCCTCTTCACTACTTATCTCATTTTTATTTTTGCACTCTAGGTTCAGACTGGAGAGAAGTCCAAGAGTAGAGGTAAAAGTAGAGGGATGCCCAGCTCCAGCACTTGGGTTTGGATTTAACTCCTCGGGAACCTGACTGGTTGATTCATGAAGACCAAAGTCTTTTGGATGAAGAAGTGGCTAGGTCTATGGTGCCGGAGCTATGGAAGGGGCTACGACAGCCCGGACCATGGATGATCTCCAGACTCTCTTCCTGGACTTGGATATTGCGACTTCCAAACTAGCGGTTCGGCCACTCAGGTAATTCCTTGCTTTATTTATTAGCTCCTCTTTTCAGTGCTGATTTACTTTTGATTACAGATTAGTTGTGTTGCCAGATATGTGTCTCAATTGGTTTAGGCTACCAGCTATATCTAGTGTAAATCTGAGCTTAGGGCTACTCAGGCTTTATCCATTATTGTTAAGATGATCCAGAGGATCAATCTTTATGAGCAAATCCTAGGACAATATGAAAGGCCAGCTAAGTCATTCGAGCTTCCAGTTGATGAAGTTTGGGCTGAGCTTCAGCTCGTGGGGGGTACTGAAGCTAAAGTAGTAGCTTTTTCCAAGGCTAAGGAGGCTTTAACTAAGGTTATGACTTCTTGACTGGCTCACCTTAAGACTGCTGAGGATGAAGTTTACAAGCTCAGGGGAGAGACAGAGCTTTTTAAGAAGAAGGTTGATGAGCATCAAGTTAACTTCACCAATTTGATGAATCATACCGAGCTTGAAAAGAAAAAACTTTTGGAGAAGATTTATGACCTTGAGGATAAGTTGAAGAAAGCCTCTGAGAGTCTCTCTGGGTTCGGCAAGAAAATGAAGGAAGTGTCCGTTTAGGCGGTTGGCAAATTTCATGAAGGCTTCTACCTTGCCCGGAGACAAATATTGGATCTGAACCCAGAGGTTAATCTTTTTGGTCTTAATGCCAAAGAACGATACACTTTGGACCTACTTGGTTCGGTCCAGAGTTCTTACAGCCCCCGATGTCATCTAAACCTGGAGTGCCTAATCCTTCTGCCTTTCATCTGGGGAAGCCTCATGCAGCAAACCCTTCTTACTCATAGGAATTTGTACTTTTCAGTTGGAAGCACTTGTTATTACCTTCGGGCTTCGTTCTTTTGATAGTGGCCTTCAGGCTTTAGTTAATGGAAATACTATTTTTGTGCCATTGATTTTTATAGAGGTTTGGCATAAGCCTACATCATCTCCTTTGCTTTTATTTGATCTTTCGAAACATTTTCCATTTACACGTAAATTGTTTTAAGTTCTTTAGAATGGTAGGAACGTTCGAGCTCTCTGCCTTCTTCATCCTAAAGTCTATAAACTCCTTTTCGATCCTCCTGAATTACTTCAAAAGGTCATTCCCATGTTTCCCGGAACACTCATCCTTTGGGCTTTCTCGAACCTAACTTTGTTTGCTTTTAGACCAAGTCTCCAATGGCTATTTCTTTTAGCCTTACTTTGGCATTGATGGATTTGGCCGTTCTTTCTTGAAAGGCTTTTCTGTTGAGTTCAATTTCCTATTTTTTTCCCTCGAACAAATCCAGGTTAGACCTTAACCCTTTTTCATTTTCAACTTCTTCGAATGCTTGAACCCGGAGGGATGGTGTTACACCCACCTCAGACACTTGTGGTTTTCCGATGTACTTTGGCTAGAAGTTTAAGTTGTGTAATTACCGGGATAATTAATGATATGTATTGGAGTACATTCATAAGTGAAATCTATGTCCCGGGAATTTATTCGAAGCTCATCGTACGAAATTCTAGCGACTTTCGGAAATATGGCAATTTCCGCGCACAGTTTGACCTCTGGTCGGTCAAACATTTTTAATTAATTCTACAGTGGTCCAATTCAAGATTTGTAAAATGTGTCTTAAACTAGACACATAGGGATATATCCATGTAAACGTTCATGATTTTGTCCTTGGGAGATTGGTACAGGTAATTCGTACAATATGGGGAAAAAATCTGCCAAACCCTAATTGGACTAAGGGATGGAAGATTAAGTTTTGGGCCTATTGCTTGGGCCAAT
>JBBYHH010350671.1:0-12123 GCA_038382905.1 Daphne laureola | reverse complement strand
CTTGCTTGAACCATTCAAATTCACATGTGTTGTATGAATACTCAGGAAGATGATGGAAAATTAGGAATGAGCCACTTTACTTAAATAGCCAACTTGAACATTAATTCCACTAGATTACCCTCATTGAGCCTTAACCCTGTTTATTCTTATAACCACATCTTAAGCTAATCCATTCACTTATAGCATCCTTTCATCCTTGCACTTCATATGCATGCTTGGTGGGCTCTAGGTGCTAAATGTGTAGGATGTGTGTACAATTTGGGTTTAGGGGAGTATATTTATATTTGTTGAGCTATATGAGAGTGAAAAGAGCATCCTTGGACAGTAAGTAAATATGTGCCTAGTATTGTAATTAGAAAAGAAATGCACCAAGTATGAAAAGAAAAATATGAAGAAAATTGTGCAAAGTGAAAATTTAAAGAAAAAGGTACTTGTGTATAAAGATAGATCCAAGGATAACAAAACAAAATTGAGAGGTTGAATTACGTGCAAAAGCATTGAAAAAGTGAATGAGAGTTACAAAAGAGGGAGTGGGTTTCGGGATTTAGTTTATAGACTCCAGTGCCCAACTTGCATGATCATGTAAGTCTTAAATCTCCACTCATATACATAGCCTCTAACATAATTCCTCTCACATCAAGCCTGGCTTCATTACAACCATTGTAAAGACCATCCGACCGAGAAAGCATACAATGTCCCTAGGGACAATGGTGGAGGAGTCTCGGTTTGTTGGCTAGCATATGGATTGAAAGCATTAAACAAGTTCACATGCACACATTCACTACTTTTTTTATGAGAGATAAACACTTAGGTAGTGACCCTTTGTCTACTTCATTCAGAACATAGTTCTAAAACTTGATTGATCATGTGAATCTTTATTGACATATGGTCCTGAATCATGAATTGACTTAAGTAGACATATGGGAAATGAGAAATTAGAGATTGTAGATGTGTGCGTTGCTAAGGACGAGCAACAGTTTGGGTTTGGGGGTGTGATCAGTGAGAAAACAGACATACTTTCCCGTGATGTTTTAGATAGTAAATGTATCATTTATGCATCATTATCAGTACTTGTATACACTTTACTTCCAATCCTCATATCTAGCAGGTGCAACGTGCAGAGGTATGTAAGAGAGTCAAATGAGCACAAAAGAATGTTCGAGATGAGATGTCATGAGTTATAGAGCATTCAACACCATCACGGACTAAATTGGAGAGTTGGCAACCAAGAGAACAGTTGAGAGGGCTAAAATACACATATTGCAAAGATGGTGAGCCACCTCAGAATTCAAGAGGCACCACTTCAAGGCACCTAAGTGGAGGCTCAAAATGGCGCCCTTCTCCAGCCCATTGCAAGCCCTGGTGCCACTAAAGGGCGCCCTTCATACTCAAGGCGCCATTTAAGGGCGCCTTTCATGCCTCCCTTCCTGGCACACATGTGAAGCATCACCCAGGCGCAAGTCTCCAGCGCCATTCACCACCATGGGCGCATCAAACCAACGCCTTACTGGCGCATGAAGATGGCGTCATTCACCCTCTTGGCGCATCAAACCAGCGCCCTAATGGAAAATGAATATGGCTCCAAATACAAACCTGGTGTCTGAACTGGCGTCTTAATGGCGTACCATTCCCGCGCCTCATGCTTCCGGTTGATTTGCAAGTGGCGCATCTTCAAGCTCAACAAATGGTGTCGTTTAATTCCGCCAGAAATCGTTTCTCCCCAAACGGTTTTCAATTCATATCCGAATTCTTTTGGTATATTTCGACCATTTCCTCCCTACCTTTTTAGTTGTAGGTAAATAACCCATTAGGGGCCTTTTAGTATTTTAGATTTCCTATATATATGAGTGCTAGACTTATAATTTAGTGTTCAAGTTTAAGATACATTTTGTGGGGATTGCTCTCTTGAGCAAAAACCCTAAGTTGGAGTTTCTTGTGCTAAGGATTAAGGCCTTCAGTCTCGGTTTCATGAGGGGCTGAAGGCCCTAACTTGTGGATCTTCAATTATCGGGTGAATTCTAATCCTACTCCATTTCCTATTTAATCATTTTTAGTTGCTGTTAAATGTTGAGTATGTCTATGATTAGCTTTGATAGAGTTAGAGATGCTACATCTTAGTTTACCTCTAGCTTAGGGTGCAAGTAAGCTATTTCCATGATTATGCATGTTTGATATCAATTATAAGCACGTCTGCCATTTTTAGTATGATTAATGAATTTATCATTACTCTTCTAGGTGCTCGATTAAATATCCGATAGGAGTTTAATCGATAGAACATTTATGGAATTGATAGATTGATCTGCTAAATATCATAGATGACTTTAGTAAGTTAATTGGTGATTAGTTAAGTGTGTTAATTCCTCAAAAGTGAGTATTGGATCACGAGAGTGACTGGTGTTACTTTAGTTGAGAGGTGTTTTGCTGGCTCGAGAGAGCAACAACCCAATCTGGGTTAATCAACTAAGAGTCAGAGATGACCTTAGAAGTTTAACAGATAACAATCTTGGGTTGAGACTTGGATCATGAGAGTGGCTGAGCTCATTCCAACCATGGAAGTGCCGCTTGCTCGAGAGAGGGGCGACACAGTTATGATAATCTGCCTCGAACATGATAAGGAAATTGCTTCCATGAACCCTCGCTGAAATGATGTATTGATTTAGCTACGGTAATTAGAATTCCATATCTCTCAGTAATTTATGGTAGTTTAGGTTATATGTGTGTTTATGAGATCGAATGCTTTAGGTTCCGATCCTAGCGGATCGGATGACTGATTGCAAAAGAGTTAGAGATAACCACCTCTATCAATTGGTGGAGTTAGAGATAACCTACCTCTAGGACACGAGATTAGTAGCACATGCATGATCTTTAGAACGCACAATGCACTGTGAGAATCCATGATTGAAATCCACAAGTGACGTCTTCATTCCCCTCTAGACATCCTTTCACATTTTCACCCTTGCACTCACATTTACATCTTGACTATCATCATCTTCCCTACTACCTTTTACATTGTATAATAGATTAGAACACATATTTCATATTTGTACTCTAAGTGCTCAGAATCTCTTGGGTTCGATGCCTCCTTTAGATCCATTATACTACGATAAAAAAGAGTTAAAACTAATGAGATGTTTATAAATTTATTTGATTTGGTTGATTGCTTGATTTGTGCATCATTGATTCCAAAACACCATAGCAAAAATCTTAACGTCACATATGCGAACCCGTGAAAGCAATGACTTTCCACATAAGTAAGTACAAGCCCAAGAATTGTGAGGCCATCAACAAGATTCAAATTTTCAGACATTCAAAAAATTTCAATCAATTCTCAATAGTTTGCAAAATACTTTCTCCGAAATCATTAGCACTTGAAATTCAACAAATCATGGAATTCCAGTCATCATCTCAGTAAGTATACTTTTCTATTTCACCTTTATACTTTACCTCTTGTAATTTTCTTCAGCAACTCAATTGACTTTCAATTTAATCACTTGCACAGAAATTCCAAACAGTGACCCTCGCAATATTTAAACATTCGTTTCTCATTGTTTCATCTTCTTGTAATTCTCTTAAATCTTCAAGTTGGTAGGTGTAGTGAATGATCTTCAAGATTCCTTATATGACATCCTAGTAGCTTTAATTCTACCTTGCAGCTTTTGGTTTGTCTCCTTTCTTGGTCTTGCTTTGAAGAGTGAGTTTCCACATAGGCATTCAACCAAATCATAATACATCAGTTTCTAGAAGAGCATTGCTCAGTGTAAGACTTTTATTAAATTCTACAGATGTATAAATCTGATTCTGAAACATTCTATGTAAACTAGATACCCGAGGCTACAGGCTCACAAATTTTCAAATCAAACTACCTTACGGTTTAATACAGTTTTTTAAAACAAGTTGGTCGAAAATCTGCAGCCTGTTGTTGAAAACAACAATTGTCTAGTTTCGGGTTCTTGGTTCAAAACTCAAGTTAAACATCTAGTTTAACTTTGAAATTTTAAACACAAGCACAAGATCCATTAGAGAAACTTCTCCCAAAATGTTAGAACCAGATTCTTCAGGAACAACATTAAAAATAATTAAAGAAAATATGTTAAAATCTGAATACTTAGCTTCTTTGGTTGCAGGCTTGTTGCTTGTAGTTCTGGCACTTCATTCCCAGTTGTCTTTATTAATCACAGACACTAAGCCATCTTGAGAGGATCTTTTTGGTAAGAAAATTGGCACCCCGCAATGCTGCCCATTGATAGATAAAGGTCGTGGTTGCAGCATATTTGCAATTATGGTTCACCCTTGTTTCCTTCTCATGTTGGCAGCCCTCTTGTGCTTCATTTCAGCCTTACTTCCATCTTCCTTGATTCCCATTCTACCACTGTGTCTAAGCATTCCACATGTACAACTCGAGCCAACTTTTCCATCTTAGACACATCTCAACAAAACATTAGTCACATAAACAATAAGGAAAAATTACACACTTAAACTAACCTGGCTCTGATACCAACTTGTTACGACCCTAAACCGACCACACACGTTACTGTGGTTTAGAGTTGTAACTGTCAGATCGTTCGCAGTTGTGGGTTGTTAAAACATTTGGAAAAGTTGTAAAAAGACAATTTAACTTGTAAATAAAGTCTTAAACGTCCGTTTACAAACCAACTTTAAGTGTGTGTACACATGTAAGTAAGTAAATACAATGAAATATAAATATACAAGTAACCTAAACTTAGCTTCGTAGTCCGTGCTCCAACTCTTCTTTTCCCGGTACTGGTCTCCCGAGCCTCCTTTCAGTGTTTAGATATTCCAGGTTCCCTCGAGAGAACAAGAAAAGAGTAAGTAAATGCGAAATAAATATAACTTAAGTTACAAACAAATATAAAAGAGAGAGATTCGAGTACTTACAGGGGGGTGGAGCCCCCGCCAGGAAGAAGGTTGATCCTGACTCGGCAATTTAGCCTAGTTGTTGTACTTAGTTCCACCTTTTAAAGATCCTTCTCGTTGTAACTCCAGCTCCAAATGTAGTTCCAGTTGCTCTGTAGTTGTATTCCCAGTAGTTAGTCACCAAGCATCCCCGTCATACAGTTAGAAAAGATGCGTATTAGTAATTGGGACAGTCATATGCTATATAAATGCACTATAGGCTGAGACTCCACCTATGACCAACAATTCTATAATTCTGGTAGACTCCAGCTCCCGGTGTAGCTCCCGCCCAGCGATTTCTCTCCAGCATTTGTTTGGCAGACTTCTCTCCGTAAGGTTAATATCATGCTACTAGCACTAGCTATCACAGTTATTTGACGACAGTTCTCTTGCATAAACTCCTCCTACAGCTCATTATAGGTTCTGAATCACATTATATTACTTAGATGCAAGTAATTTATCATGCACTAATGGAGAACAAGTCATATTATTCGGTCTCAAGAACAAGAATGCACAGTCTTTGGCTTCAAGCATTATTTACTCAAGAGAGCACTTGCAAATGCTTAAACACATTAATCAGTCTTGAAGGAGTTTTCCTTCAAGAAGGCATTCAATCATCATACACGCTTATACCCATCTCTATTTATAATGCCAATGTATTTAGACAACTAACCACACCAATCATCATCCAAATTGACATGTAATTCGTCATAATAGTTGGTTAAGCTACCAACTAAACCCACCCACTCCACTTGATAATTAGCAGCATCGAAACACTCCTATAATTATAGTTTAGAAATCGGCCACATGGCCATTCTTGAGAAGAATCCTCAACTATCATGCTTTGTTCACCAAAATCTTCAATAACACCGCAAACACTTATGTTATTTCCTTTCTCAATAAAACTGTTCGTCATAACTCTAATTTTCCACAAAAAGGAATCGGTCTTCACCAATTTCTTCTACAACACCTTTAATTCTTTGCTAACAGTCTTTCAATTCACTAAAACAGTAGAGTATTTATTAAAATTCTCAATGTATTGGTAAACTAACATTTAACGGAGGTCACAATCAATTCGGCCTCATCTCTAATTTTGACATCATTGTCCGAAACTGCATGCATCATTGAGAGGTTGTAGAATACTTACAATTAAAGCAAGAATCCACCATCTCGTTGACCTGATTCGATGAGAAGCAAGGAGGGAAGAGTTGAGAAGCAGAATCGTCCTTGTTACTCCATTCGACGCGACGAGAAGCAGAATCAAAGCGGATCTTCCCTCGTTCCAGCATGCTCGGTCACCAGCGAGGATCTCCGGCATCGGCATTCCTCCCATCGCAGCACACCCAACGACCTCCTCTCCTGCTCCGCTCCATCTCGCAAGGACGAAGAAGAATGAAGAATCCATCCTCTGCAAGCGTCGAACTCGACGAAGAAAGAAGAAAATAATTTGATCTCTATTTCTTTCTCTAATTAGCCACTTGTACTTTTAGTTTTGGTTTTCTCCTCTTCTTTTCTTCTCTAACTGTTTTATCACTCACTTATTCTCCTAACTTTCAAGCTTGATAATTTAGTCCTTAATTAAACTTCTAAATCTTCAAGTGACCTCCTAATTTGAAGTTTCCCTTCAAATTATCCTAGTTTTAGTAATTTGACAGTGTTATGACATGTCTAGGAGGATAGGTCATAACATTTTCCCCCCTTAGAAAAAGACCTCATCTTCGAAGTCGTCTGTAGAACTTTCTTCTACACGTAATACCATCAGGGGATCGATCCCAGTAACTTTCTCTGTAAGTTTTCTCCTCACAGTTTTGAAGCTTCTATACTAGTTCCAGTCATTTCTAACTCCTAACAACAGTCTTGCTTTTATAAGCCTCCCAGTGACTTACTACGCAAGTCTCCCTTCTCACTATTTTTAGTTCAATTCAGGAAACTCTAGTCACTTGGTCCATAGGTTACCTACAGTTCTTTCTAACCTATACTCAAACTTTCAGATTTGGTTCTTCAGATTTCTGATCTTCTAAGTAGTTAAGCCTTCTTACAACAGTTTTAGTCTTTCACAATTCAAAATCTACCTAGTGTTGGGAAGAAGCACTTGTAACACCAAAGTTTCCTACTTTGGCAATAGTTGAGAAGGTGGTCACTTCAACAACCTCCCCTTGGTCTCTAGCTATCCCAGTACACTTCTCTAGGAGGCAAGTGTTTTGGACCGAATCATTTTTGAACTCCTATCTCAAATTCTTCGTTTATCCCAACTCTAAGTGTTAGACTGACTTCCTTACACTGATAAGGTTTCATACACTTGTCAACCATAGTCTTTATCTTACTTATGTATGACCATCAATGATTTACTTAACGGTTTTCAAGTCTAAGTCAGTCTTTATAGTTCCAATTACAATACGCTTACAGTAGTGACAACTAGTCACTTAACCACTACGCTTCTGCTGCTCTATTCTAATCTTTTTAACCATACTTCCACCTTACCGTTCCGATATCAAATTTTATCATAATCATAGTGACGAATTTTTTCTACTCTCAGTTATTACCAGCACTACTATTTAGTTCCAATCATTTCTATATTTCACAGTTTCTTACAGTACTTTTCTCAGTGATCTCAGCTATCAGTTTACTAATGAAGATAACACAAGCTATTTTTAGCTTATAAGTAAAGTACCCTGCAAAACAGAATCATTAGCAATCAAATAATAATAAACTCAGAATATTACATATCCAGAAGTATCCTGCAAAAGTAGACATTAGAGATCAACAATTTCAAATGCTCAGTTTAATGCTCTCGGGCGAGTGATCATAAGTGTCAACCGTGATACGACAAATGACAGACTTTTCAATATCAACTTAACACTTCTAAACTCGAACACTGACTACTAAACCATTCCTAATAAATAAAAGAAAGACCCTTCAAACACATGCAACAAAGACTTAAGAAAAGGCAAGCAGACCGATTGTCGGACAATAATTGACGCTTTTGATCCAGTACCACATTTCACGTGATCATGACCCCCGCTAGCCCTTACAATTCTAACTCACATCTGCAATCATGAGTTAGTAGTTGCCTATAGGCTAGTATGCAGTACGTCATAGTCGAGGAACCTTCAGTATTACAGCAGTCAGTAGAGCAAAATAAATAATCTGTATGGTAGTGGCATACCCTTGGTTGCTCGTAAAACTTAATTCGTTGTAGCGGGTTAAGTACCTATGACTTAGCAGATCAATTAAAAGATTTTAAAAAAAAATTAAACACTGTCATACCTTAGCAACTTTTCACTTACCATTCTCGTACTTGAACATACCTTGATTTTCATCACCTTCTTTAGCCCTTCCACATTTCGTTCTTCATCTTCAAACTTCTTTTCTTGATATTCTATTGGTTTCAAATCCTTCTTTGCAACATCTTATTACCTCTTTTCCATTTAATTTTGCTCTCAAGATCAACTTTGCATCTAGGCATTCAACCAATTTATAATGCATCAGTTTACAGCAAGAGTAGTGTTCAGTGTAAGAATTCTAATAAATTCTACAAATGTCCAAATCTGATTCCGGAAAATGATGAGTAAACCAGACACCCGAGGCTACAAGTTCAAAAATTTCCAAAGAAAAATAATAAATGGTTTAATATAGTTTAATAAAACAAGTTGGTCAAAAATATGTAGCCTGCTGCAGCAATTGTCTAGTTTCGGGTTCTTGGTTAAAAACTCAAGTTAAACTTCTTGTTTAATATTGAAATTTTAAACACAAGCTGAAGATCCATTAGAGAAATGTCTCCAAAAATTTTAGAACCAGATTCTTTTAGGAACAACATTAATAAAATTAAAGAAAAAGTGTTGAAGTATGGAAACTTAACTTCCTTGGTTGTAGGCTACTTCCCTTGATGCCTCTTGCAAATTTGCATCTCATTACCGGTTATACTTTGTTGATTTTCAGTCATTAAGTCTTCTTGAGAGGATCTTTTTGGTACGAGAATTTGGCACCCAGCAATGCTGCCCGTTGATAGATAAAGGTCATGGTTGCAGCCTATTTGCAATTCTGGTTCACCCATGTTTCCTTCTCATGTTGGCAGCCCTCTTGTGCTTCATTTCAGCCTTACTTCCATCTTCCTTGATTCCCATTCTACCACTGTGTCTAAGCATTCCACATGTACAACTCGAGCCAACTTTTCCATCTTAGACACATCTCAACAAAACATTAGTCACATAAACAATAAGGAAAAATTACACACTTAAACTAACCTGGCTCTGATACCAACTTGTTACGACCCTAAACCGACCACACACGTTACTGTGGTTTAGAGTTGTAACTGTCAGATCGTTCGCAGTTGTGGGTTGTTAAAACATTTGGAAAAGTTGTAAAAAGACAATTTAACTTGTAAATAAAGTCTTAAACGTCCGTTTACAAACCAACTTTAAGTGTGTGTACACATGTAAGTAAGTAAATACAATGAAATATAAATATACAAGTAACCTAAACTTAGCTTCGTAGTCCGTGCTCCAACTCTTCTTTTCCCGGTACTGGTCTCCCGAGCCTCCTTTCAGTGTTTAGATATTCCAGGTTCCCTCGAGAGAACAAGAAAAGAGTAAGTAAATGCGAAATAAATATAACTTAAGTTACAAACAAATATAAAAGAGAGAGATTCGAGTACTTACAGGGGGGTGGAGCCCCCGCCAGGAAGAAGGTTGATCCTGACTCGGCAATTTAGCCTAGTTGTTGTACTTAGTTCCACCTTTTAAAGATCCTTCTCGTTGTAACTCCAGCTCCAAATGTAGTTCCAGTTGCTCTGTAGTTGTATTCCCAGTAGTTAGTCACCAAGCATCCCCGTCATACAGTTAGAAAAGATGCGTATTAGTAATTGGGACAGTCATATGCTATATAAATGCACTATAGGCTGAGACTCCACCTATGACCAACAATTCTATAATTCTGGTAGACTCCAGCTCCCGGTGTAGCTCCCGCCCAGCGATTTCTCTCCAGCATTTGTTTGGCAGACTTCTCTCCGTAAGGTTAATATCATGCTACTAGCACTAGCTATCACAGTTATTTGACGACAGTTCTCTTGCATAAACTCCTCCTACAGCTCATTATAGGTTCTGAATCACATTATATTACTTAGATGCAAGTAATTTATCATGCACTAATGGAGAACAAGTCATATTATTCGGTCTCAAGAACAAGAATGCACAGTCTTTGGCTTCAAGCATTATTTACTCAAGAGAGCACTTGCAAATGCTTAAACACATTAATCAGTCTTGAAGGAGTTTTCCTTCAAGAAGGCATTCAATCATCATACACGCTTATACCCATCTCTATTTATAATGCCAATGTATTTAGACAACTAACCACACCAATCATCATCCAAATTGACATGTAATTCGTCATAATAGTTGGTTAAGCTACCAACTAAACCCACCCACTCCACTTGATAATTAGCAGCATCGAAACACTCCTATAATTATAGTTTAGAAATCGGCCACATGGCCATTCTTGAGAAGAATCCTCAACTATCATGCTTTGTTCACCAAAATCTTCAATAACACCGCAAACACTTATGTTATTTCCTTTCTCAATAAAACTGTTCGTCATAACTCTAATTTTCCACAAAAAGGAATCGGTCTTCACCAATTTCTTCTACAACACCTTTAATTCTTTGCTAACAGTCTTTCAATTCACTAAAACAGTAGAGTATTTATTAAAATTCTCAATGTATTGGTAAACTAACATTTAACGGAGGTCACAATCAATTCGGCCTCATCTCTAATTTTGACATCATTGTCCGAAACTGCATGCATCATTGAGAGGTTGTAGAATACTTACAATTAAAGCAAGAATCCACCATCTCGTTGACCTGATTCGATGAGAAGCAAGGAGGGAAGAGTTGAGAAGCAGAATCGTCCTTGTTACTCCATTCGACGCGACGAGAAGCAGAATCAAAGCGGATCTTCCCTCGTTCCAGCATGCTCGGTCACCAGCGAGGATCTCCGGCATCGGCATTCCTCCCATCGCAGCACACCCAACGACCTCCTCTCCTGCTCCGCTCCATCTCGCAAGGACGAAGAAGAATGAAGAATCCATCCTCTGCAAGCGTCGAACTCGACGAAGAAAGAAGAAAATAATTTGATCTCTATTTCTTTCTCTAATTAGCGTTTTAATTGAGAAGAAATAGGGAAACCCTTTATATTTTAAGAGTTTGCCAATAAAACCCCACTTGTACTTTTAGTTTCGGTTTTCTCCTCTTCTTTTCTTCTCTAACAATTTTATCACTCACTTATTCTCCTAACTTTCAAGCTTGACAATTTAGTCGTTAATTAAACTTCTAAATCTTCAAGTGACCTCCTAATTTAAAGTTTCCCTTCAAATTATCCCAGTTTTAGTAATTTGACAGTGTTATGACATGTCTGGAAGGACAGGTCATAACACAACTTATGTTCCATCACTTGAGGTTCAATCTTGTTACTCTTAAACATCATCAACTCCCTCTCAAACAAGTTTATCCACTTTTGGATCTTGCTCATGTTGCTCCATAGCAAATGAAACTTCTTCCACAAGTGTCACAACACTATTTTAGTTGAGATACTCCCTCTAGAGTGACACTTGGTTGATCTTTGACAAGGATTGAATACAATTGTTACAGTCACCCATGAAAAATGGCTAATTTCTGAGAAACATTATCGTCGGACAAAAATCTTCAATTCCCGGGACTCGATTTTAAACGTGCAGGAACACATTTTCTGATGATTATGATATTTTGGGAATTAATTTGAGATCCATTTTAAGGTGTTTCACATTTTTGGAAGGAATCGTGAACCCCGGGTCATTTTCACAATTTCCGATTTCTGTGGGCAAAAATGCTCGGTTTTGGTTAATTATTAGAAACGGACAATTAATGGAGATGATTAAGGTGAAATATTTTGTAATATAATTATGGAATTATATTAAGGGACATTTGGAAAGAAAGTCGGAAAAAGTGCGGGAATTGGAAAACCGGCTTAAATACGCGTAAGTGTTGAGAAATATCTCACAATTACAAAGTTGCTTCTCTCTCCTCTCTCTCTCCTAGGCGCCGATTTGGAGAGCTCCTTCCATGTGGATTTCTTCAATTTTCTTCATCAATCCATCTCCATTTGCTTCAAGATTACAAAGGTAAGTATGATTTCATGTAAGGATCATGATTTCACTAAGTATTTAAGCTTGTAAACTCAC
>JBBYHH010350562.1:0-12124 GCA_038382905.1 Daphne laureola | reverse complement strand
GCCACCCTACCGACCCCGCGTCCGCTTCCCGTCGGGTTGTGTAGCGAGGGGGTGGTGGTGACATATACAAGATTGAAGCTCTCAAGAACATCAAAGATTGAAGAGCAAATCCATCAAGTTGTTGAAGCCAGTCTTCATCAACGCGTCGATGGGAGATGACAGAAAATTTCAAAGAAGTTGCAACGACTATTTTCAAATCAGCCAAAGTTCAGAACGCTAAAAAAAAGGAAACAATTCAATCACAACAGTTATACAAGATCTCGAAGACGCTTCTACCCATCTACAACCATTATGGAGCTTATAAAAACAAGAAGGAAGAAGAGGAACACAATGACAGAACTGCACATACATGAATATTATACAGAGCTAACCTTTCCTTCATCTCTTACTCACTCACAAATATCAGAAAACACTCTCAAGCCTACATTCACAAAGCTGCAATCATCAGTGATCATTCTCAACAACTTTGCCATTACAGAGAGTCATATTACAGAGAAGTCTTCTGATTCTACTTTCATTCTTGTAAAAGGCTTACTCTTTTATCTTTACAACGATCAACTTCACTAGTTGGTGTTGTTAGACCAATTCCACATCACTGATCAAGTGAAATTTTCCAAGGAAGATGAAGGTTGATAGTCTATTCTATAAATGTGTTGATCACAGTTTATTGTCATCTTTCAAAGTCTTGTTAGTTAGGCAGTTTGGCGTAAAGTCTTATGTGTCAGGCAACCCTGAGAAAGTCTTGTGTGTCAGGCATTGAGAAAGTTATGTTAGTCAGACATTTGTAAAGTCTTATATGTCAAGTATTGGTGAAAGTCATGTTAGTTGGGGAAGTGAAGTCATGTGTGTCAGGCAACTTTGTATAAGCCTTGTGTGTCAGGCCTTAGTTATAGTGGAGAAATTTTCAAGTGTTTCTTGAGGAGAGGACGTTGATACCTTGCCTTTGCAGGTGGTTTTCAAATCCAGTCTTATCAATGTGTTGATAATGGGTTTTCAAGAGTTTTGTTTTCAAAACTGAAAGTGTTTTAAATCTTTTTTAAAGCCAATTCACCCCCCTGGCCATTTCTGGGTCTTCAGTAAGTTTTGTGATGTAAATGATGTTGGAACAAGTAATTGGATGAGCTACATTTACTTCTATAGCAAGAAATACTACTCTAAGCCAACTTAACTATAAAGCAACAGAATAAAAATACTTAAACTCAATAAACTAAAACTCTCTCGGGGTTTTCCTACATGTAAGAATCTACACTATGATTTCCAACAATGTGAAGAGATGAGTTACGCAAGCCAGCTCACTCATATCTCTAAGTAGTAAGTCAATATCTCGACAAGGTAGGCTTAGCCACTTTGATGAACGAATCCTTACATTCAAGGCTTTACAGCTCCTAACTTAATCACCAACTAGCCTCTAAAAGTTATCTCTAACTATTAGGAAGCCAATATATCGATTCCCACAAGTTTACATTTGGTCAAGCCCTTTAGACATTTGATCGAACACCTAGAGGAGTATATATGCATGTGGCCACAATACAACATACCACAGATGAAATTAAGCTCAAGAATCAATATCTAACACATATCAAGTATGGAAATATGTAGATTCACTCCTAAGCAAGAAAATCCTAGGAGATAAAGATTGTACTCACTAAAACACATGTTGTAAAATGAAAACAACAAGGGAACAATAACAATCATAGATAAAATAAGGTGAATAAGGAACGAAGAAACACTATTAAGAAGTCTCTCAGATTATCTTCATAGAGTCCGTCAATCCTTCATAAAAAGAGGGCTCAAAGCCCTAGAACACAACCACAAATGGCAAAGTCTATGCTAGAATTCGTAGAGAATGGGAAAGGTACCTAAAACTTGCCCTAAAAGTTCTTAAATACTAAAGATAAAGTTCCTAAATGACCCTAGACATGTCAGGTATCAAATAGTTTCTAGTTAGGGGCATTTAAGTTCAAAAAGTCTAGTACAAATTAGACAAAACATGAAAACACTTAATTGGTCCCGAGCTGAAAAGTAGTGAAGCTTGCGTGCATGTACAGAAAGGCTCTAATAGTTGCGTGCCTATGCGTTCGTAACCACGCATGCATTGCGCGCATATGCACATGTGCATCTATCCGCATGTGAGTTCGCTCCATGGTTATGCGCAACTTTGTTCTAACTTCTTTCTTAAGCTCCACTCCAATTTTTCCAAGACTTCATGAATGACTCCTCCACTGCTAGTCCCTCATCTTGCACCCTCAATTTGCACATTCTAAGCTCTGATTACCTCCACGAATGTGCACCTAAAAAATATTGATCATAAACAAGTAAAGTGCCTCAAATACATCCAAATTAGCTCAAATAGATGAACTATTTGACTGAAAACACCAAGGAAAAGTGTTTGTATTTGACACACAACACCCACTTAAAGTGTTATTGATTTGCCACCCAATGACCTAAGACTTTAAATACCTAAGGTATAAAGAGTGTTCAAGTAACCTTATTCTGCTCTAGCTCTACTCTTCATTCTCTTCGTTCCACAAATAATGACTTGAGTGTCGGAACTGTTCAACGGAAAAATCTTTGGTGTCGTCTTAGCTCACACTTTGTTTGCATATACACCCATCAAACACAATGATCTATCAGGAAACCAGGAATGGAAACCAACTGAAACTGAAGAGCGTGATTGTACCTTTCACAAGCCAACCACCAGATTTGAATATGTTGACAAACAAGAGTATGCATCTATTTCCAATCTTGGATCTGATATGCATCAGTTTCAAATTTGAGGAAAGTATGGTGAAATGAGATGGATGGTTCAATCGACACATTTTATAAATTAGGATAAATTTGTTAGAACTTTATAAAATTCTGGGTTAGTAAAATATTAAGAAAAAGGTATTTTTGTAAATACAATAACTTAACGGTCTATGTTAATAGACCAATTAACCGTATGACCTAATTGAGATGATAACCAAAGGTAATGGACTTTAATAGAACAAATTTTTAAAATAAGATATGAATAGGACAACATAAAAGTTAAGAGACTAAAAATAGACTTTATCTGAAAAATAATTGTAATTATTCTTGAAAAAATAATGGTTATAATTCTACCCATTTTTAAAATTCATTAAAGTAAAACTAGAATGTCTTCCTCACGAATAATTTCTAAAATGTTTGAATTAGATTCTCACTTTTGGATTTATATTTTCTGAAAACGCGACAAAACAATTTTTTCTTCTTTCACATTAAAACGAGTTGTATATTTTCAGTAACTTGTTTTAAACAAGGTTTTATAGACCGCGCTTCGCAGCGAGTTCAAATTATAATAATTATATGAATTAGACAAAGTTTTAATATCAAGGAGAAATGATAAATGAGCGCGAAAGTAATGATCTGTTGATCACAGATTAAAGTTTAATTGTAAGTCTAAGACTTTCCACAATTTACCATATTATGTTAGAAGTCTAAATATAAGAGTTCATCAAACAAAAAACTAAGTTTGAGGGCTATAGTGGTAAACCTAAAAGGTTTTAGGTAGTTTTAGCTCTAACATTGCTAATACTACTAATCAGATTTGACTTTAATTTATCTAAATCATGCTCTGGTTATTTTATAAATATATCCCTAAACTACACACATAAAATTTTTCTATAAAAAAAATAATTCATAATTTAAAAAAAAAGGCTAGAAAAATAATTACAGACTAAAAGTTTAAAACTATATGTGTTTTGAATTAATTTTAGACTAATCAACTATAATGGAGAACAAACTGAAGTTATTTGTTCATGTTCACTTAGGTCATTTGTAATATGGACTTAAATGTTGGTGGGCCGTTACACATTTCGACCGAGACGTGTGGCTCATGGCCCGGTCTCGATCGTTACCTTTTCAACCCAAGGGGATCGTCTCGGCCAGCGACCATTACCATTCTCTCAAGAACCTTGCATATGCGAGGACTAGACTCACCATGCTCAAAGCGACCCTTGTGGTCCTCTCAAGGACCTCGCGTACACGCGGAATGGGTCAACCATGAACCAAACTAATCATGGGTGAACGGACCACACGTTCGACTGGTCGCCTACCTCCGCTGGCACGTGGGAATATTTCCCCTACATGTCCACTCTAGCGCAAAGCCTTCCACCGACATAACACGTGTCACAATCGCAATGGTCGGCCTTCAGTCCGTATGACCACCCTAAGATTATCAATACCCTCTCCAACCTCATAACTACCAATGTCACTTCCATTAATGCTACAATAACTACCAACCTCATAACTACCAATGACCTATTGGACTGACCCGATGACTGACCCATGGGACCATGGATCCAACCCTCGCATATAAGATGTTGCCCATGACCGAAGACAACCCATCCTCCTGGAACATCACGGACGTGACAATCCAGCCCTCCAGTTCCCTTCAGCCTTTGTGGACCGAGATGAGGATCTCATCACCATGTCTTCATGATAGGACAAACGATCAGTCTCTCTATCCTCTATTTATCAATTATTATGTTAATATTTGGTATTAACATTGGCACCATTGTGGGAATTATCCTTTTAGACCCAAAGGATACCACGTCTAACTATATGCTAATCCCCCCGGGGATCATTCCTATCTTATCAAGCGAAGTCATTTCAGTCGATGATATCCAAGAAGATCAGTTGACCCACATCCTACTTGGAAGAGGGTTGTTGGAATTTGTTTTATCAAAATGACTCCAAGAAACTTAACGGGAGCATTCCCTCCATCGCTCATTGAGCAAACTTCAGGGTAAGTTTACCCATACGCGCTCTCCCTGATGAGGGAAGAGACGCTCTTTCAATTCAGGCTACAACCTCGCATCATTTATGACACCTCATAAACACGGCAAATGCCACCGTCATACTGATACTTGTAATTTCCCCCTCTCAGGGTGATTCATTTCACGGTCAAAGGAAGGATCCAATCCTTACTTGCGGTGTTGATCCCGCCCGGCCAGACAACATCATTCTCATACATATCGATCCTGGAACTACTCTCAACAGTCCCACTAAGGGGGGTAAGGGTTGCCCACCCTCTCCGCGGGGGTTTACCCTTCAGCTTTCCAGCTAGCACCCCTGATGCACCCAAGCATGATGACGCCGCTAGGAGGACCAATATCACTTGAATGGTTCCTACAAGCTCAGAACGACCAAATCTGAGCCTTGAAGGTCCAGCTGGAGTAGTCTCAAGCCCGCTCCGAGAATACCAACTCATCACCTTTTACGCCTTCACTCAGGGGTAGCTCGGGCACACAGAATGTTAAACTCCCAGACTTCATACAATACAACAGGGCTACGGACCCAGAAGACCATGCCCAAATGTACGAAGATAAAATGCAGTGGTGCCAGTACAATCGAGGATCCCGAGTTGTGTAGAGCTTTCCCTCAAAGCCTCAAGAGTGTAGCACGAACATGGTTTCCCCTTATTCCCTCTGGCACCAACTCATCATGGGGAAACTGAAAAGGATGTTCATCAACCAATACCTTGGTAAGAAGAGGACAATGAGAAATTCGATTGGTTTGAGAGATATCATACAACAGAAGGGAGAGACCCTCAAACATTACATTAATTGCTTTAATGACCAACTGGTCAAACTCAATGACATCTCCAAAGACGTAGCTACTTACGCTGTTGCGGCTGACATGTTGGTTAACTCACCATTTTCCCCGAACTGGGAGGACAAACCCCGAGAGGACTGCAAGAGTTCTACGATCGGGCAGAACCATTTATAAATCAAGAAGAAAACACTCAAACTAGAAAAGCATAAAGCACAGTGTTCAGCGATGACTACAGAAAGAGACAAAAGGTGGAAGGAGGAAGAAGTAATGTCAGGACAACATACGGTCAGTTTAACCAAAGAGGAGGTGGAAGAGACACCAGTGATAATAGAAGCTTCACAAGGAACTATCCGAGGGTATTCACAATCGAAGACTTCACACTGCTCAATACAACCCGCAAGCATATCCTTGCCATAATCGAAAAGCAATCCGGGTTCCGAAAGCCTCACCACATGAGAAGGGACCTAGAAAAATGCAACAAGCATTTTTTTGCAAGTACCACCAAGATCACAGACACAAGACTAAGCATTGCAGGGAGTTGCAAAAAATAATCGAAGAGTTAATTCAGTAGGGAAAATTGTCCTAATTTATAAAACACCCTCGTCATAGTGATCAAGTCAAGCAAGAGCCTATCGAGGCCCCAAAACTGAGAGATAATATAAAAAATGAATGAAAAAATCCCATCATACACATGCTCTTGAATCATCCAAATGAGCAAACCACAGGGAATACTTTGTTCATCAACAACATTCATAGCTTGACATATCAACCAATTTCCTTCGGAATCCCCACTGACAGACATGTCATCTCGCACCGAGACAATATCAACGTGGAAGTGAACATTAGGGGGCATAGGATGAAACAAATCCTCATGGATACGGGAGCGTAACCCGATTTTATTTATGGCCATGCCTTCAAGAGGTTGACCAGTGAAACCAAGGCACTCATGAAGCCCACGAGCATCCCTGTCTATGGACCAGATATCAGTCTCATCCCTATCATAGGCACAATCTCCCTCCTGGTAACCGTTGGGTCGAACTTGGAAGATGATGAGGCCCATGTGGCACAAACTGTATTTGAGTTCAAGATAATCGATTCACCAAGTCCCTACAACGCCCTCTTTAGGATGAGTATCCAATCGGCCTTAAACCTACACATCAGGCTAAGGACCAAGAAGGTCAAGTTTCCATCGTCGTAAAGAACTATCACTATCCACACGGAGCCCCCAAAGGATGGGAGCTTCCCAACCAACATGGTAAATGAACTTAAGCAATATTCCAGATATGTCTCTCATACAAATGTCATGTCCTTAACCGCTGAATATTTTGATCTCAGTGATGAGGAGAAATTACAGAAAGGCTCCCCAGTCGAGGAGCTTAAAGAAGTTGTCATCGATCAAAATATAGAGTGATTGGTTCAGATAGGCTCAGGACTCCCTCCGTAGGAAGAGGGAAAGCTAACATCCCTTTTGAAAGAATTCAAAGACATATTCGCATAGTCCCCATCGGACATGCCTGACATTGATCCTTAGGTGATTACACACAAGCTAAGCATCTTTCCTGGTGCAAACCTCATCGTGAAAAAGAAGATACCAGTGGACTTGTAAACAAGGAAGACTATCCAAGTTAAGGTAGACAACCTCTTCGTAACTGGATTCATCACAGAGGTGTATTATCCCTCATGATTGGCCAACGTAGTCTTGGTGAAGAAGACAGATGAGTCATGGTGGATGTGCATAGACTTCAAAGAGCTCAACAAAGTATGTCTTAAAGATTCATACCCCTTGCCCCGGATAGATACCTTAGTAGATTCCATAGCTGGTCATGAATTGTTATCTTTAATGGACAAGTACAACGGGTATAATAAAAAAATTTTGCATCCTGATGACATCGAAAAAACCACCTTTGTCACAGATTTTGGATTGTTTGGTTATAAGATGATGCTTTTCAGGCTAAAAAATGCGGGCGCAACTTACTAGCGATTAGTGAACGAACTCTTTAAAGATCAAATAGGAAGAAATATGGAGGAATATGTGGATGATATGCTTGTCAAGAGCAAAACAGTTATCGATCACATTACAGACCTACGAGTAATCTTTGAGGTTCTTAGAAATTTCAAAATGAGACTCAACCCTAAAAAATGCACTTTCGATGTCGCGGTCGGGAACTTCCTAGGATTTATGGTCTTAGAGTGGGGAATAGAGGCCAACCAAGAAAAGGTCATGGCCATACAAGAAATGATGGTTCCAAAGTCAATGAAAGAGTTACAACAGCTCCTCAGATGCATGACGCCCTATGGAGGTTCTTTTCGAACGCCTCAACTAAGTGTATTCCCTTGTTCAAAATCTTACACCAGAAAAGGTTTCAGTGGTCTAATGAGTGTTACAAAGCCTTTCAAGAGATCAAAGAACACCTCTCCAGATTGCCAACATTATCTTCCCCAATCACGGGTGAGACACTATTCTTATACTTAACATATTCGACATAAAGCATTGCGTCGGTACTCGTATGCGAGGATGGAAAGCACCAAAAGATGGTATACTTTGTTAGCTGCATCCTACAAGGGGGAAGCCATGGTAGTCTCCTATTGAGAAGGCAACACTATGTATCATAATCACAACGAGAAAGCTTCAACCATACTTTCATGCCCACCCATTTAGAGTCGTAACACACAGGCCTTTAAAGATAAGCCTAGCCAAAACTGATATGTCAGGACAAATGACAAAGTGGGGCGTTGAACTAACCGAGTTTGAGGTCGATTACCTTCTTCTGAGAGGCATCAAGTCACCAGTATTGGCCAATTTTATTTGCACAGGGATGATCCAACAAACTGAGACGCGGCTAAAATGGGTCGCATACGCGGATGGGTCATCCTCCAAGGTGGGGCAGACACCGGCGTCATCTTAAAAAAGATGGACGGAACTTAGACAACACACTCAATTCAGATAAACTTCGCGGCCATGGACAACCAAGCAGAGTACGAGGCAGTCCTCACGGCCCTTAGGCTAGCAAAAGGCTTGGGAATTACCTGCCTTGAAATTCGGCCAGATTCCGAGTTCGTAGTGTCATAAACTAATGATCAATTCTAGACGAAAGAGACAAAAATGGAAAAGTACCAAGCCTTACTCCAGTAAGAGCTGGCCACATTTGTTAAAGCCACCGTTGTCTGAGAACATCCTTCCCTATGGATTTTGGCCAGTGAAAATTCATGGTGGTAGTCATCGACTACTTTACCAAATGGGTAGAGGGTAAGGCCTTAGCCAAAAGCAGACAAGAGGATATCAAAAACTTTATTTTCAACAATGTTATTTGTTGCTTTGGAATCCCAAGAGAGGTATTCATTAACTATGGCAAGCAACTCACGGGCAAAAACTTTTAAAAATTTCTAGCAAAGTATCGGATCATCCACTTGACAGCATCAGTAGCTCATCCTCAAATGAATGGACTCGTCAAGCTAGAAAACAAAGCCATCAAGCAAGCATTGAACAAGAAACTCAGAAAGGATAAGGGAGCCTGGACTGACCTCCTACCGGAAGTGCTATGGGGAATTCACACTTCACCACGGGAAGGGACAGGGGAAACTCCATTTGCAGCACCTATGAAATGGATACAATGGTCCCGCTTGAGATAGTGTGTCCTTTGACAAGGGTGATCAACTACACGGATGAGGAAAATAGTGGGAATTACTTAACAATTTGGTAACACTCGAAGAGCTAAGGGATATGGTCGATAGAAGAAACAAAGTCTATAAAGACAAGGTGAAAAGGTATTATGATGCAAAGGCTCGCCCGCTGAGGTTCCGTGAAGGAGACCTTGTCCTCCAGAACTACACAAGGTCATCACATCCACAGAAAATACACCCCTAATTGGGAAGGACCCTACCTCGTCATGAAGGACCTGGGAAAGGGAGCATATGAGCTGGGAACCACTGATGGAAGAGTTATTCCCCATACTTGCAATGTTGAGTGTCTACATTTATATTATGCTTGAAATCTTTGTAATGATCGCATCCACAAATACCATGAATGACAAAAGGTTTGAGTAAAGTGAGGTTACCATTTTTGAAGAATTATTAGACATCATAATGACCACTATAGAATAAAATCCAAAAGTCACTTAAAGAGCAATCAACCAAATGTACGGTTCAAAAGCAAACAAACTAGAGCACAACGTGGTGACCATAGTCTTTAAAACAAGCAAGCATGAAAAAACCCAAATCATAACAAAGGTGACATCACAGTATAGAGGCTAAACGCCCTTGGTTGCACCATTTCCAGCCTCGGCATCAAGAGGATTGCAGAACCGGGGAATCTCCGTGTCCGGATTCTCGTCACTGCGAGCAAGGCGATCATAATCTTCATTGTAAAACTTTGACCCGGGACGTATACGGATGGGGGGGCCTGCCAGGCTAGAGCCTCCTCATTTTCAGGAAGCAAGTTTATGGGCTCCAAACAAAATCAGAGAAAGAGGGTCTCCATAACCTCGATGGCCTCGTCCCTGGAAACCAAATACTTGAGGGCACTCTCCTTAGATCTCATCTTCCTATAGTCATCGTTGGCAAGATAGGCGGCCACCGCATCCTCACCCATAGTTTTGAATTTGGCTTGTAAGTCCTCGACGATCATGGTGAGACCCTTCTCCCGGCCCTCCACGTCCAAAAGTTGGCCCTCTAACAATTTGACTCACTTGTTCAGTTCACTATTCACCTTCCTAAGCTCTCAAACATCTGATTGAACAGACTTGCATCTCTTACGAACCGGGGACAATAATTTTCGGTTAGGCTTCATAACCCCATGAACGAACAAATAAATATTAGCAACACAAAACATCATAAATACGCAAGGGGTAAAAAGGGTACCATATACAAGAATTTCTTGAGGGTAGTGGCAAGATCCGGCATGGAAGGATTGCACGCGTAGACCATGTGAGTGTCTCTTGAGAGGTAAACTTCAACCATCATCTGACGAAAAGTATCCAAATCCACAAGTCCCGAACCGCCGGCCTCAGATGATTGACCTACAAGCGTCTTGAACGTGAGAGAGAAGACGTCCTGAATCGATGTAACCTCATGGCTGAGGGAGATTGGTCGCGGTGGATGCGATGAGGATGTGCGAACCAAGGTGACAAAAGGAGAAGATGACCTTGACTCCCGGGCATGCCTAGCTCCCCCATCTAATGGGAAGGTCACATCAGAATGGCCCGATTTGGGACCAAACTTCTCAGAAGAAGAGCCTTTGGCTGTAAGTTCATTTACGACTTTCAAACTCTTACCACCGGTAGTAGGCCTCTCAGATCTGTCGGATACCCTTGGGAATGGAGGAGCGGGCCTCGACCGCTTTTGTGTTCCTCGATGCTCCACGGCCCTCCGCTTAAGCTCAGCACGCTCTTCATTATCCATAGCGGGGTCCAGGAGAAGAATCAGAAACAACGAAGTCATCAATATGTTTAGAATCAATAATAACTGTTAATGGAACTACTTCAATCGCGAAGGGGAAGTGCGGCTCCGAAGAATGATCCCCATCTAAGAGTGGATCCTCGCCCTCGGGCTGCCCCTCCTCAACGCCAATCCAAGGCGGCCCTGAAATTTCCAGTGCCTCAGCACCATGAGCAGCATCGATCAATAGTTCATAACCTTGACCCTCAACTGGATCAACTAACAATCCCATGTTAATGGCCGCATGCACGGGAAAACATCATGGAGATGCCATGTGACCAATCGTGTTGACCATACCCCTCTCGGCCATGATTTAAAAAGGGACCTTATTGAGATGAATCTTGGTCTTGCGGGCAAGAGTCATCCAGGTGTAGGGAAAATCAAGGATCTTGTCACCCGCCACAAACATAAACTGACGCTTCCGGGCATGAATTAATGAAGGGATGTTGAGTGCAAAGGGTGTACTTCTTTTTAGCTCTTTTTAGTCAAGTTTTATATTTATAATTAACCATTTATCTAGCCCTAAGAGCAAGGATGGCGCATAGTACATGACTTGAGAGTAAGGGTATCGAACCCAAGGGAAAAGGTGTCTACAAGGTATATGAGTGAAATGTTGCTTATGTACGATGATAAATATATGTGGGTAACAAGTTTAGTGATGAATATGATGGTGAATCAAGTGATTAATGGTGCCAAGGCTATTCCTACAACACTTAACAAAACTACTAAATTGACTCAACAAGCAAACAACACAAAAACGGGATTTAACTCAATATACTAAATCTCTCCCAGGGTTTGTCTACGCATTAGGAGTTTCACTACGTGTTCTATGCATGCTTAGAGGTGAGTTTCTATGATTAATTTTGTGCTCCTCTCAGATACTATGGATAATCTTTCTCAAGATACATCTTCACCCAACCGCTCTAGTACATTAAGGACGGTACACTTAAGAAGTAACTACGGTTGGGTTGCTTCTCTCTCGAGCAAGCAACACACTTCTCAACTAAAGAGGGGTTAGTCACTCTCGTGATCCAACATCTGCTTTTGAGGATTTACAGCCCCTAATTTACTCACCAATCAACTTACTAAAGTCATCTCTGACATTTAGGAAGCTAAT
>JBBYHH010350451.1:0-12124 GCA_038382905.1 Daphne laureola | reverse complement strand
GTTAGATACTAACAAAACTTACATCGATTACCTCAACCAGACACTTCCAACCTCCGACGATTAGAGATTGTTAGTTCCTGAATTCACCTTTCCTTGGGTTCAACCCTCACTAAACTGAGCTGCTATACTAGGATAGATAGATGGTATGCACCTAAGTGAGGAATTATAAATAGTAAATATGGCTGTGATCAAATTTTAGCATCGTTGTCAAGGAAAGCGATAATTGAACAACAACTTCTCATGGAGGATATGGAGCGTTATGCATCTGCACAACTGGGGATACCTCTTTCAGAGCTATGTGATCTGAAACATCTAGGAGAAGAGCAATGAATTATACAACCCACCATGGTTCGAACAGAGTTCACAATTCCATCACATATCTTAACACGTATGGAATTGAGCCTTTTCTCAGGACGCGTAAGTGAAGGTCCTAGGGACCACCTAGACAACTTAACGCATCTCATCTTGACATTAGAATTGAGTGGAGTATCATAGGATGACATACATATGCTAGTGTTCCCATTTTCCTTAGATGGTGATGCCCAATGATGGTATATGAACCTCGATCTGGCAAGGATTACTTTATGGGACGAGCTAGAAACCGCATTTGTACGAAGATTTCTCTCACAATGAAATGTCTTTAAACTAAGAAATGAGATATTACTATTTCAACAGGCATCTTATAAGACCTTAACTCAAGCATTGGCCAGATTCAAGGCATTGATCAGAGGGTGTGCCAATCATGGTTTGACAAGAGATAACCTACTTGGTACCTTCTATGAAGGTTTATCAAAGGTATCTAAATGTCACCTGGATGCATCTACGGGCGGTTGGTTTATGCGCAAGGACATTGAAGGAGCATGGAAGTTGCTGGATGTATTGGAATCAAGTAAAGAATGGTACGGAGAAGGAACATCATACATGTCAAATTTAGAAGATGAAGGTACATCTCTCCCAGCACAGCTCAAACAAATATCATCGAGCCTTCAACAAATAGTACATTCACAAAACCAGATGCAAACTCAATTGAACAACCAATGCGCATTACTCAGAGAGATTAAAGTGCCTAACTACATTGATACACCTGATAATCATGAAAGGCACCCAATCTAATCTTCACATTCAGAAGCTAGCATGGCTAGGATTCAAGAAATGATTAACAACTCTTGCAGAGGAGAAACATCCAAGATGAGTGGATTGAATCAATCAACCAGAGGGTGATATTACAAGAGCTAGTCAGCAAACGTCAAACTGTGAGAAATCAGAAAAGATGCACCCATGGAGTGGGAGGACATATACGGACACACTGGAGCACACATAGGGCGAGGAGAACACATTAACAAAGGACATTCCCAAACCTGTGACACTGTCAAAAGAAAAAAAGAGTGAGGACACTCCTTCTAGAGATGAGAGGGTTGCACTGCAACCTCAAAATGATGGAGGTCCCACCAAGGCTATCTATTCACCTCCACTCCCATTCCCTAAGAGGTTAGCCAAAAAGCATCTGAATGAGGAATTCAGCAAATTCATGGAGATCTTCAAAAAAGTGGAGATCAATTTGCCTTTTGTGGAGGTTATCAGTCAGATGCCTAAATATGCTAAATTCCTCAAGCAGATAATCAACAAGAAGAGGTGATTCCTGGATAATGAAACCATTAATATTGAGGAGGAAGCGAGCATAATCATTCAGAAGAAACTACCAAGAAAGATCAAGGATCCTAGAGGTTTTATAATTCCATGTGAGATTGGTCCATTCAAGTGCGAAAAAGCACTCTGTGATCTAGGAGCCAACATAAACCTCATGCAATTATCAGTTTTTTAGTAACTCGGAATTGAGGGTATCAAGCTGAGCTCAATATGTCTTCAATTAGCCAATTGTTCACTGACATACCGTCGAGGACATATTAGTGAAAGTGGGTGAATTGTACTTTCCCGCTGATTTTGTGATTCTCGATATGGAAGAAGAGGATCTAGTGGCAATTATACTTGGCAGACCCTTCTTATCTACAGCACACACCTTAATAGATTTGGAGAAGGGTTTGTTAACAATCCATACCAACGATGAAAAGCTATCTTTTAGTCTTGATTGTGCTTCTACATGGTCTGAAGACAATAATGAGAAATGCTTAATGATTGACACAATCAAAGAATGCGTTGTAGAGATCAAGGATTTTCTTCCATTCAAAGACCCTATTACACCCACCTCGGGCGCTTGGATAATTTCTGATGTATTTTTCCCAGAAATTTAATTTGTATAATTACCGGGACAAATTATGATGTGTAATATACATGATTATGAATGAAATCTATTTTTGGAGAAGTATTTGGAGCCCATTCTATGGGATTTTAACATTTTATATAATTTTGGAAGTCCCAGGACATTTTGCCAAAAATTGATTTCGGAAGGCAAAATGGTAATTTTGGAAAATTGGGCGAAAATATCCACTAATCCTGATTAGTTGAGGGCTACTGAAATTAATGTTTTTTGGGAAAGTTAGTAGGTATTATAGCCATTGACCATAGATTAATATAATAAAAGGTAGGGGACAAATTTGTAAGAGGTGGTTGAGTAATTTTAGGGATGTTGTCTCTTGACCACTTTAGACTACCATTCTCTCTCCCTTCCCTTCCATTAGGCTGGAATTCTTCCTCCCTTCATTACAAAAAATCCTCTCAACTTTCTCTCTTCCATTCAGAAAAGCTTGAAGATGCATTGAAGTATTAGTGTTTTCTTGTAAAGATCAACAAGGAAACAATCTTGCAACTTGAAGAATCATCCTCTCCTCTTCCAAACCATTCTAGCCAAAACTTTGGAGCCTTTTTTGGGGAGGTTTTCATCATAAAATTTCATCAATCTTCAAGTATTAGTGAGGTAAGATCATATCCATGATTATCTCAAAGTTCTATCAAGTTTGGAAGCTTGGAAATTCATTATTCTTTCTCATCTTTTAGGGCCGAAACTTTGGGTGTTTCTTGGACAAAGTTCTTCAAGAAAATCATCAAGAAGAAACTTAAGGTGAGCTCATTTAGATGGTGGTTTCAAAGAGAAACAAAGCTTGGAAGTTGGTTGAGCTTATCTTGATTTTTTCTTCATTTTAGGGCCAGTTGTCAACAAGGATTTTGGAGAAATTCTTAACTAGGATTCTTGTATCATTGCTTGAGGTAAACATGTTTATGGAGTTGTGTTTAAGTAGTATAAAAAATACTACATGATTCCATGAAGAAAATGGTGCTTTTATGGATTTTTGGAAGTAGTGTAATATCAAAGCATGTTGGAATTGTTTTTTTGATGATATATTCATATTCTTGGGTATATTGGGAGAACCTTTAATGCTTGGTACGAAGCTTGAATCATTTGGGAAGGTTGAGAAATGAATGAGGTCGAAAACATTATGCTTTGATGTTTTGTTGATGTTGTTTGGTTAAGCATGAAGTTTGGTTGTTTTAGTGATATTAATGAACTCCTAAAACTATTGGTTAAAGTTTGTAGAACTCACTTTTGGGGAAAAATTATGAATGGCCGAAACTTGTAAGAGTTTTGGGTTAATTTTGTTGTTGAAAAAATGTTGGTTTGAGGTTTAAATGATGGATTAATCAAGGATGTGTTGTTGGAAGTTGAAAAAAAATGTTTTGGTGAAAAGTATGACAAGGCCGAAAGTTAAAGAGGCTTGTGATGAAGTTTGGGTTGTTAAAGTGTTGATTAAGTTGGTTTAAATGATATTTTGGTGGATTAAATGAAGTTAGAAATTGAAAGGAATCAATTTGGAAAAGTTTGGCGCCAAAATGAACACTTGGCCGAAAGTTAGGGTGTTGGCCAAATTAATTATGATTATTTGGGTAATTTTCATGATTAATTGGAAAAGAATTGAAAAGTGTAAAAAAAATGGTGTTTTGTCACTTTGTGAAGTTTTGGGGCTAAATTGCATATTTTATGAAACTTTGGTATTAATATGTAATTTTGGTGAATTATTTAGAAAGCGAACCTTTTTGGAGTTAAGTATAAAATTTGAGTGAATTTTAGTCACTTTATGGAAGTCGGGGCTAAAATGCACTTTATGATAAGTTAAAGGACTTACGGTGTAATTATCGGTAAATTACCATAACCTAGAAATTCTAGTTAAGTATTTACCACTATACATTTCTGTGATATCAGATTAGGATTGTGTGTTCGGGATTTTCTGCTGACAGTTGCTTTGGCGGCCATAGTAGATTTATTGATATTTTAAGGTAAGGGGTTTCACTTTCTTAATATGCGATGCAGATTTATCTTCATGCGTATTAGGCTAGTTAAGGACTAGTGCTCGGGTCGAGGGTGGAGCCCAATGGCTCTCGGGGCTAATCACATGGTAGGCTAACGGTATGCAAAATTTTTGTATTATCGGTTTATAACTATCGGTGATCGAGAACGGTTCAACTTCTATGCTTATTTGGATATTTGTCACTTTGTGACTATTAACAGTTTTTGGGGGCCGTACACCCCTTCGCTGGTACCATGCGTTTGTGACCCTTATGTCTGTAAGCCTAATAAGCCACTGCGGGTGCTGTCATTTGTGGGATTATCTAAAAATAATTGGAGCGGTCTTTGACCATTCATACGGGAGCACAATCAACATGTCCGACGGGACCTCTGTAATCTGTATTGCATATCATGACATTTGCATTTCATATTCCTGATATATTTAGGATTGTATATCTATTAGTCCACTGCATACTAACCCTTTCTTCACGAAAAATGTTTTAAAATTTTATCCGTTATCTATACCTACCCTCTTACTGAGTTCTTTCGAGGACTCACCCCCAGATTATTAATATTTCAGGAGATCCGGGAAAATAACCTGCAGAGTAGATTCCTGCAGTGATCAATTTCTGATTTTGTGCCTTTGAGGTATTTGACAGCTTTTATTAGTGGTATTCTGATTTTTTCTGGGGGTAGTCTCGTCAGACTCACTCTGTGATCTGTCTGTTTAGCTATCTGATATGTCTGACCTTTAACTCCTATTTATGTTTAACAGCAGCAACAATATTGTAGCTTGTGGTGCTTACCACTCAGGCTACAAGGTATTTTCCTGCTTTTGGACTCTGGCTCTGTAGCAGTAGACTGCATATAGACAACATATATGTTTTTCTGCTATTTTTTTATACTGTGGGTCTATATATTTAAACTCGGGAAGTTCTGGCCCAATGAAGTGGGTTGGGCTTCCTTCTGCTGTATCTATTTCTGCATTGTTATCTACGCGCGCGATTATCTGTTTAACCACTAACGTGTCTCGGCTGTAGGAATAGGGCTAGTAAGACGCCTTAAAAATTGTAAACGCGTTCGAAACATTAAAATGAAGGAAAATTTTTGAGGGACGGGTTTTTGAACCGCAAATAATTTTAAGAGAAACCGCGTCACCGATCGCCGGCCGGTTTCCCTGACTTCCGCTTCCGAAAAAGACTTCCTCCGCACCGGGAATGAGGGTGGTGGTGACACATCTTGTTTCCTAAAACCGGCCCTGACACCCACCTCGTTCAGCCTGACCTCCAGTAACAATAAAAAACACAAAAAAGAGTTGTAGTTCATGTTCTTGCATCCCAAGCCTTTTCATTATGCTCCATCACTTCTAGCGTACTTTCATCACAAACCCTCGCCTCCCGCATGTTTTCCGCCCCTCAAAAAACATAGAGCCACCCTTCTAGCTGCCATACGTTACTGGAGTAGTTAGAAAACACCGTTAACCTAATTCCATATCCACAGACCCGCCTCCCAACTCGATTTTGGCCTCTGTTTCATCCCAATCCACCACGACGACGCCACTAACACCATCCCCAGTATCCGTCACACTAGTCCCTACTCTCTCTACCACCAAAAACATCATACAGTTGCCGATCCAAGCGAGTGACTTGCTTTGGCGCCAACCCAATTTTCATGATGCGTCCCAGGCTCAAATTCGTCACTACAACTGTTCCATAACCTTTTGGTAAAACACCACCTCTTCCACATATATTTTTAAGTTGTTTGTTTGAGGCACTAACATTCCCCTTTTTTTCATATAAGTCACTCATTAACTTTTAAAAGCTAACAGTTTGGGCACTTGGCCTAAACTAATTTTAATTATTTTAGTTTTCTTTAATAATGATTGGTTGTTTTCTTTTCTTTTTGCTTATTTATTCATTATGATTTATTGATTGTTAATTTAATTTTTTTTTTCTTAATTGTCTTCTCCTTTAATTTAGTTATTTTTATCATTATCTTATTTTGTGCAAATCAAACAAAAAAAATGTAAAATAAGTCTGTGGTACCAAGTTTGGTGATATAGAAATTTTCAATTTTTGTATGTAATTGATTAACGATCCCAGATCCCCCGCTGGCAATTTTAATAGGTTTCCAATCAATCTAAGTAAGAAGATCGGTGACGACTGTCGAAAATCTCATCACTACACTAACGATAGTGGAAAGAAGTAAAAGAAAGGCTTTAAGATATCTTGTCAATAAAGCGGAGCTATTAATTGCATGATGGGGTTTAAATTATTATCAAAGGGTGGTAATGAAATTTTGTTGAAGATCATTTCTCAGGCAATACCCACATATACAATGTTGGTCTTCTTAATTACACCGGCCATTTGTGAATTCCTAGAAAAGAAGATGAATCAGTACTGGTGATCTCACAACTGAAAGTAAATGGGCATTATTTGGACAATAGGCAGAATTATGCAAATCAAAGCAAGCTGGAGTACTTGGTTTTAGAAGGATGCATGATTTTGACAAGGCCATGCTAGCCAAACAATGATGGCGCTTTATCGCCAATCCTTCTTCCTTGTACGTGTATTATAGGGACTCTAATTTTTTGCAGGTGAGGAAGGGAAGCAGACCGTCCCTCACCTGGCAGAGCATTATAGATGATCGAGAAGTTCTTCAAAAAGGAGTTTGATGGAGGGTGGGTGATGGTAGATCAATTGGTGCTTAGATAGATCCATGGTTACCTGTAAAGCTTTTCTTATGTCCATCTTGTCCAATGCCACAAGTAGGATAGATTGATATGATCCTGAGGTCCCAAAACCCGGTCCTGAGCCAATCTTGAAGATCATTAAAAAGTCATAGCAATTTCGGGCCATTTTTTAGCATTTTGAGAAAGAGGATGCAATCATCCAGAGCTCAAAGCACTAGTTCAAGGCACCAAAACTGGCGCCTCAAACTAGCACTTGGACAACCAAAGTGGCGCCTCCCTCATGCAAACTGGTGCCTCCATCTTGCACCATGCTCTGGAATCTAGCGCCTGCAACAAGCCCTGGCACTAGTTTAGGCACCTTAAACTAGCGCCTAGGTCAAAATGGCACTCCAGACTTGCGCCACAAACCAGCTTCTAGTGCAATGGAGATCACGCCTCAAACATGTGCCTCATTCAAATTTGAAGTCTGAATCTTGCTAATTTTGCTGTTAACTTGTATTTTAAGTTATTATCATTATAGGCTAAATTGGGAATGGTTGTAGTTAGACTTCCCCTCCTCCTTCATATATAAAAGGGGGTTCATTTTATTGTAATGAATTAGAACACCTATATTGAATAAAACTTGAGAAGGTTCATTCCTCAAGCCCTTTAAGTGTTCTCATGACTACTATCTCTGCCTCCATCTCTTGAGGTTCCATTTATGGTTCTCAAGGATGACATCTAGCATTGCCTTCCATATGAGGATTGAGGTGCTAGAACCCTCTATCTCCTGGGAAACTAACTCCATTGGGTCAATACATTTGAGTATTGGAATAAAGGAGAGGAAAATTTATCATTCCACACCGTTTTGGAGCTCCCGCAAGCTAGATTCGAGAGAAGGCAATCTGCCCCCAGGTAGGATCATATCAGAGACATTCGTGGTGGAATATCTACTTGACCCCGTTACCTTAGATTAGAATATTGATATATTGTGCAATTTATTAATGATGTGGATGTGGCCAGGATTCTATCAGTGAGGATAACCAACTTGGATGTGAGGGACGTGATAATGAGGCATTATGAGTCTTTTGATAAGTACATGATCAAGAGTGTGTATCATCTCCTCCAACACTTGGAGAACAATGAAGTTGATATATCAGAAAGACAATTTGGTCGATGATATGGGAGTCACAGCTCTCTAGAAAAACAAACATCTTTACATGGTGACTTTTCCAGAGATGCTTACCGGTTAAGGTCGAGCTTGCTAGAAGACATGTTGAGGATGACCCTCTCTATCCTTTGCGTATGCAAGATGCAGAAGTGGAGACTCACATTCTATTTCGATGCCCAGAGGTTACAGACATATAATAGAAGAGGGGTTTGGAGTAGGTTATCGATACCCCTATAGATGAGTTCTAGAGTTGGAACAACCACATGCATAACATTATTACTTTGGGTGGATGCGAGCATATTTTCATTAGCGCTTGGACTATTTGGTACCACCACAATAGCAAGGTGCATGAAAATTTATTGTTTAATTTTTATGATGTTCTTTGAAAAATTGAGAGATCGGTGAATAAGCTAAAGTTGATGAAGGTGTTGTGAAGGCCTAGTATTGAAGCAGGCTGAGAGCCACCAGAGGTGGGTTAGATGAAATTGAATACATACGCTACAGTTTCTGCTCAAGGAAGGATCGGTGTGGGATCATTTATTTGATAAATTTTAAGAAGTGATGGTTGCAGCTTTAGCGATGAGCATTGAACACCAAGAAGATATATTTTATCATGAAAGTCTTGCGGCCAAAGAGATCTTTAGATTAATTGGATGTCATAGGATAGAGAGATTGATTGTGAAGTTAGATGCTAGCCAAGTCATGACAACTATCCTTGCTGGAAAGCCCTTCCAGTCGGATGCATGAGACAATATTAATGGAGTTCTTACCTTACTTGCATGTTACAAAGCTTGGAAGATCCAACATTGTTTCAGGGAAAGCAACCAAGTTGCACATGAGCGAGCACAACAGGCTCTACATGGAAGCAACTTGGCGATATGGATCAGATGTGCTCCTCCAATGATTATTGGTTATTTATGAATTGAAGAATCTGTATCTCTGACATTTTTATGCTCGCTTCTCCTTGTATCTTTGTGATATGATCTTCCTAGATGATGGGAAGATCACTCAACTTCTGGATCTAGCTTGGTAGAGATGATTGGTGATATAGGACTCTTTCACCTTTGATCAGAAGATGATCAACAATGAGAGGAAGATTGTCCAGGGGATAAGATGGGTCTATCACCTCCTTTCACAAGGAAAGGAAATCCTAAACATCAATTCTATGTATGGAAACATGAACTTAGAGGCTGGAAATAGAGATAGAAATTAATGTGAACAAAATAAGCTTTCTCACAAGAAAGTTCATCAAAATTAATGTTCTAAGTCTGAAAATGAAGATACATCTTCAATATATCCTCTAGCTTGCTGAAACTAATCTAAGGATATGATGGTAATTTCAAAAATAAATCTAAAATCTGGATGACATCAAATCCTAACAAACTTTGGGAGAAAGTTAACAAAATTGGCCTTTCTGGATTTCTTGGACGGAGCAAGGCGTAGGTTGCAAGTGCAGGTTTGAGGCATAAGATCAGGCCTTTAAGTGGGACCTAGTCAATGAGGGGTGCTAGTGTTGAGCGACATCAGACGCTATTGGGCACAAGTCTGGGCCCTTCTTCACAATTAGGCGCTAGTTGCTAGCGTGATAAAGTGACGTATGGACCAATTCTTGGTGCAAGTTTAGAAGGAAGCCTTCAGGGCAGGGACTGATGTGTGGTGCTAGAATTTGGCACAATGCCTTTTGGTTGGTGCTAGTCTGGAGCAAGGAGCATAGGTTGGAGGTGTTAAAAGAATGGCACCTTGCTCTGGGGGTGGCGCCAGTTTAGTGCCTTCATCTTCAAGGTTTATTGCTCCAATGCCTTCATACATAAGTAAGGTGACATTGAGCTCTTTATTGGTCTTTAAAACTTCTTGCGGATGAACTCCCATGGCTTGAAGCTTCATCAACACTTCATCCTCTTCTTCCTCGAACTCCTTGGTGGCCATCAAGCACATGGTCACATTGAGTCTCTCTTTGGCTTTCTTTAACTTTGATCTTGCCATTGGACCTCCAAGGCTTTGAATGAGGATGAGCTTGGCCTTTTTGGTAGGAGTGAGGTTCTGAGCTTGGTCAATTGAGGAGCTTGAGATGATGTCCTCATCATACCCTGTCACCACCCCCTCCGCCAGACACAATGGAGGCGTAGCGCAGCGGCGCGGAGGGAGGAGGCGAAGGTGGGATTCCTCCCCAAACCTTACCACAATCAGAAACCAACACCTCATGGTGGGTTAAGCCCATAACCTAACTAAATACTGCATTTAACAAATTAACACAAGAAGAAAGAATTTTAGATTTTTCTACAAAACATTCACAGCAGACCTCCGGTCAGTCAAACATTTTTAATAAATTCTATAGAGCTCCAAATCATGTTTTGTAAATTTTTTAAAATGATAGACACATAGGGATATATTAAAAAACAAATTCATAATTTTCCAATGAGCCAAATGGTGCAGTTTATTCACGGAAGTTTGGTTAAAAATGCAGTTTTTTTTAAAACAGCTTTACTTGCCTAACCTTTCCATCCATTTCCACAACCGACCAAACTAATCCCGAAACATAATCCATACACCTAAAATAAAGATGTCACATGCAGAAGATCATATATTCATATATCAATCCGAGCTCAGCTCGGTCCAGGTGTGCCGGAAAGGAGCCTAATACTCCTTGAAGAAACAAAGCAGATAGGTAATTCAGAACAACACAACATATACAAATGATCCTGAATTACTGAACATATACATATATGATCCTAACATATTTCCAGATCTATATGCTCAGAATGCAATCTACCCCTACAGAGGCAGTAACCTATTATGCTTAAGTGAACCTACCATCATGAGCATCCATACCAACATTAGTTCTTGTTGCTGCTGCTGCTACTAACACCATCCCACTAAGCTGACCAAACATCAAACGCTGCGAACCCAAATTTCCTGAAAATGATAATTATAAGGGATGAGTCCTTGAAAGGTACTCAGTAAGGGTAGCAGTAGAGATAATGGTTAAAAAAAAAAAACCCTGCAAAGACATCGTTAGCAAAAATGTTAGCTCTTCAACAGACGTTAGAACACATAATTATTCACGGATCAGATGAGCTATCATGGAGCTCGTGCACAATAGACAGATCATCTTATATATGTGTGTCCCGCAGGGCAATGTTATGAATATGAACCTGCAGAAGACAAGTCAGAACATACATAAAAAATATCACACACAAAACACATAACAAACAACAGACAAACATATAATTAGACATTGCCCCACAGGAACACGTTCTCAGAATTCCTGTAACCAAAGAACCATATATATACAGATGCAACATATAAACAAAACATAATAGAACAAAATTGGCGGCCCCTCAAAGACCAGATTGGATATGGGTACACTTGGGAGTAATATACAGAACAGAGTCGTGGTACCAGCCAGGGGTGTACATCCCCTTACAGAAAACTGCCTAAACAAAACAGAACAGACAGATTGTATGTCTTCACGTACAGAGTGCCGATCAAAATGATCGAGGCACTGCAGATCCACATCCCTGACCACAAAGTGATACAGAGATCCCTGATCAGATGATTGGCCGCGAGAGCTCCGTACCTGCATACCATTACCTCTCCTACGTAACTAGCCTCGGGGGTCACTGCGCCCCACCCTCAACCCGGATACTAGTCCTAACTTAACAGATATACATACTGGTAAACCAGAGTGCATATCAGAAAAGTTAAACCGTTACCTGAGCTACACAAGCTTATCAGAATTTCCCGAAGGAAATCTTACTTTGTAGAAAATCCCGCAGAAGCTGACCTTTCACCGATGCCTAACCAGCCCACATGAATACTGATCAGACATATGTCCAACACAAAATTTATTTCCTATTTCTATTTTAAAATTTTCCAATACTTAGCAAATTTCTCAAATTTGACACTTTTCCCAAAAGTGTCCTAACCTTCCAATTAATTCCATAATCCTCCTTACACATTTTAACACCCATTTCATAACAAAAGACAACAGACAACACACTTCCTCCCAACCTTTTATCTTATGTGTAGTTCAGCCCACAAAAAG
>JBBYHH010350450.1:0-20639 GCA_038382905.1 Daphne laureola | reverse complement strand
TAACCATTTAACCGCGGTTAACGGTTATCCGCGGTCCGGTTACACCCATACCGTTAACCGCATCCATTAAGCTACCAGTTATAAAAAAAAATCGTACCACCAATTCGGTGATTTTAATCGCGGATAAAATCACTAGAAACGGTCGGTTATCCGCGGTTAACGGTTCTTATCCGTCCCACTGCCATGCCTAGACACCACTCAACAAAATTTCTCGATCCGCCACTGCTTTAAAGTTATGAACATTTGTATGTCACGACACAACACTTTAAGTTACTACTAACAAACATGACACTAAACATTGAAAGGTTGCTAACTTTGCATGAAACGATAGAGTTACCGAGTTAAAGAAGTGTTTGGCCTTATAATTTAATAATGCTTTATTATAAAATAGTTTCCTTAATTATGTTGACTCAATCACTGTAACTCTTGAACTATAAAATGTGTCAACTCAATCCATCAACTATGTACTGTCAAACATTTTCATTTGACCGTATGATCAAAATTAGTCGACCTTAGAGAAAATATCTATTATGATTCTCCTTATTTCTAATCTATACTCAAAATCCCTAAACCTATGAGATCTATACTTTATGTAAAACTTTATCCCATTATAAGTGAACGTACGTAGATAATTACTACATGGTTTTTTTAAGAGTAATATCACATGGTCACCGATATTAATAAAAGGGCCTTCGTTGTTTTGAGTGCAATTGTGTTATAATATAATTTGTCCGTGAACCTCCCGTCCTCTCTTTCCCCTCATTTCCTCGCGATTCGCTAGCATAATCACGGGCCTCTGACCTTATTCTCGCCGCCCCGCCCTTAAATATATATTACCCACTCACTCACTCATTCCCTTTTTAAATGTTAACTGAAATGAAACAAATGATTTTGACATAAACATTAAGTTGAGTGTAGAATTTATGAATTAGAAATATTGACGAGAGATTGTGTGTGTGTGTGTATATAATTTAATTAGAAATAAAATATTGGTAACCCTAGCTACCTAACTACACTTAATTCCTCTATATAAGGAACCCAAACAAGATAATTAATGCAACGTAAAGGTTTTTCAGGTGGGAGGTGGAGGAGATCATCATCAATGGAGAGTAGCGGCGCATATGTGAGGTTAGTGGTTGTGGTGCTAGGTTTGGTGATGGGTGCAAAGGGTCAGGTGAATGGGTCCATCTGCGGCATGAGCAAGGATGGCCTGGACTCTTGCAGGCCCGCCGTGACTGGTGCGAACCCAACCCCACCATCGCAGCCTTGCTGCTTCGCCCTCTCCAAAGCTAATCTTCCATGCCTCTGCTCCTTCAAGAACTCCAAGTTGGGCATCAACTTCGCCCGCGCCATGGACCTCCCCGCCATCTGCAACATCGACAAGTCCTTCCACTGCTAGCCACCTCCTCCACGTACCTTTACTCTCTATATGTGTTACTTTGTGTGTTTTGTTAATTATTGTTTTGATTGATTATTATCTGCATGTTAATCCCTGTGCTGTATTTTGTGAAATTAATAAATAATTAAGTTGTGTTCGTGAGAATCACAGGACCATGGCCTTTTGATTACTACATTTGATTTGTAAGTCTTTAATTATATGGGGCAGAACAGAACAGAACAGAACAGAATTGCAGAGCGTACGTTCAAGCAAACTTGATTGATTTGGGCCTTGGAAATGTAAGATGGGGTTTAGGGTTTGCGGCCCAACAAGCAAACATTATAAATGTAGCCGCAGCCGCAGCCGCAGCCGCAGTATAGTAAGCAACAACGGCGGGGTCTGGTGGGTGATTAGGTTAGATTTGTGTGGCCTTCATAATCCCAAGCAAGCTTGTTTTGTGCTTGTTTGATTCATGGGAGGCCGATAATGATCCCGAAAGTTTCGCTGATAATGCCTTCCCTGCATTTTCTGCTAGAAGGTGTTTGTTAGTAACTATTCGCACACTCTACTATTTAATTTCTGCCTTGTCCTTCTTCTCTTCTCTTCTGGTGGGGTTCCAATTTGATTGATTGATGACTGTGGAAAGTGAAAACCCCAATCCTCTCTTACCCTGATCTAATCTGATGATGCTTCCACGAGATTCCAACCCCAAAGTGATTCAGTTTTGGTTTTCGTTTTGGTTTCTACTATCTGTAGACAAAAGAAGAAGACTTTGAGATATCAATTTGATTACCAGTTAAATGAAGACGTATCTGAGTAGCGGATTTTCTAACAGTTGCCTTGTAAATCCACAAATGATCTCTACTGCCCCTCTCATGGATTTTAATTTGTTTCCATTTTTCAGACAAACAGAAATCTGCAATTCAATGAGGAGTTCTATAAAACTATAACATTAACAATAATAATTATAACAAAGTATTATTAGCATTACTATTCAAAGAAGGCGATCTGCCAATGCTGCAGCAGTAACATGTAACAGACTGACCTCTACACAGGCTCATGTAGAATCACAATACCATTTCACTCCTTTTTGTATTTCACTCCTTTTTCTGGATTAACAATACCATGCCACTCCTTTTTCTCTTAACATGGGATCTACTACCTTCCCCTCTTTTTTTCCCTATGCTAGAAATTAATTTTGAAAAATTTGGGGAGACTCAAATTAAGAAATGGAGAGAAGAAAACAAATTGGTTAAAAATATCTTCATTATTAGCATCCACCATCTCCCAAAATAATTTTAGTCAAAAATTGTAGTAATAGATGATGGAATATTATGGATATTTGAGTAAAATAATTTAATTAAAATTTCTAAAAAAAAATGCATCAATTTTTCAGGGATATCTCAAAATGAAATACGCATCATTTATTTGGAGACGAGGGGAGTATATAACTAGGGAAATTTGAAAAAAATATTATTTTATAAAAAAATGATGCTGAAGTGGTAGGTTTAAGATTGTTAAATGCCATTGAGATGGAGAAAGTTGGAAAAAAAAACAAAACTTTGAAATTTTGTTGTTGAACTAAGGGTATGGAACATTTCCTTATATTCTTGTATCGGTCTTGTTAACGGGTGCTTTCGGAGCACTTCTTAATGATACTTTTATTTTATTTTCATATATCAAAAAAAAATTTTATTTTGATTCACTATAATTATTACATGTGTAGAAAGATATAAAAAAAAAAAGAAATAAATTTACTCTTAAAGCACCCGTTAATATTTACCTTCTTGTATTTCACACAATTTCATTCACTTCAAATTGTTATTTTTACCTGAAGAACTTAAAACACTACTCCCTTGTCCCTTAATAGTTACAACAATTTCCTTTTTAGATTATCCCACAAAATTTGTTACATTTCTTTTTATGGAAAAAAAAATTATATCAATTTTACTTTGTTATCCCTATTTTCTTTTTTCACTTAGAAAAATTATTTTTCTCTTATATACAAATTATATCTCTATATATTTATATTTATGGATGTGATATTGTTGATGAACAGTAACATTTCCAGTAGAAGCATGCCACGTGTTCCAATTGATGGTGTAATGTGGGGTACGTTTGGTTCACATGTGTTTTGGGTTGGAGGTACAGTTGTAAATGTCCATTTTACAACTCATGGGTTTCTTTGAAATTTCTCCATAAATTTTGTGGCTGATGTTCTCTTGCAAAAGTTGTGGATAATTGTTGTTGAATGACCCTCTTGGTTTTCAATTTTCCTTCTATCAGCCTTATGAATTCTAGAATGACATCTACATGCTTGCACGAGATCTTACATATATACTCCCTTCAACTTTAAAAAAATGGTGCGTTTCTGTTTTTTTTGATAGAATTATGTTACGGGTACATATAAAATATTCTTAAATATCTCTCTATTTTACCACATCATCTCTAATTTTATGATTTCACTAATTATCATTCACTCACTTATTAACATATCATTTATTACATCAGTGGGGAGAAAAATATGTGTCATTTTTAATGATTCGCGATATTTTTATTTTTTATATTGTGGGAGAATTAAATTATTGGTAGAAGAAATTCATTAAAAAAATTCATAAAATATATATTTATAAACTAGACATACTAATCTATAATTTAAATTAAAAATATTTGAATTTCCATACTAAAATATTAGAAAAATAAAATTATAAATTAAATGATAAAAATAAAATGCATCATTTTTTTTAGGGACAAAGATAGTATATTTTTTCAGTTTCCTAAAATCATGGTCGGAAAAGTCAGAGACACCCATGCCTACACAACTACACCCATACTTTTTTCTTTTTGTGTGTTTTATTTTCCTTGTTTTTTTAATAAATTTATTTTTTCTTTTGTCTTAATTAGGTTTTAGTTTTTCTTCTTTTGCATATCAGTTCCTACATTTTTTGTTGCTATAGGATTTTTCATTGCAATAGTATTGCTTTATTTGTATTTTTTCTTGCTTTAGTTTATTCAAAAGTCTAACTATCTTATTTGCAATCAATTCTACTATTTATTTTTTCAGATAGATCCCGTAAAATTTAAGGATAATTTGATTTTGTCTTTTCTTTGTTGTTTAGTGTGGGTAGCCTCATTGTTGAAAAATATTTTTGGACCTATTATAACTATATATAATAACATAAGATTTTTTTGGACAAATTATATATCATTATAAATTATTATGATTTTATTTTTATTCTTTCAATTATTGAAATAACTATTTTTCATTTGATATTTATTTCTTATATTTTTACGCGTTAGTCCACGGATTTTAAAACTTATATATGGTACGTTTACTGTAAATAATAAATAAGAAAGTAAACAATAATTACTGTAAATAATAAGAGCATCCTCAACAGCTTCTGAATTTTATTAAATTGCTAACTTTCAGAGAATTTTTAATTAATTTTTTATCCAACAGCTTCTTCATCCTATTCTCTAAAATAAAAAAATGGTGAAAAAATGGGACACCTTCGTCAAATATGGTGCACTCACCAAATATTTGGTAAGGCTTCGGTCTTAAATTCACATGTTCCAATTATTCAATAGACTCCATTAAGAGCACATCAGTGTCTTTGTGTCTCTCTCAATTCACAAACATTCCCCCGACTAATAAATATTTATAAGATATGACATATGAATTTGTAAAAAAAAAAACAAATTCTCTCTTTTCCCCCCCTTCTTTGAAAGCCTATCCAAAATTAATTATCCGATTTTTACTATCACTCAACTAACCTTCCTTATACAAACGAAAAGCTCAAAACAAAACAAGAAAAGCTCAAAACAAAACAAGAAAAGCTCAAAACAAAACAAAAATATAGATACGTATACAGTTGACATACATAGGTAAATAATTATAGTGAATTGACACTTTACAATTTATCAAGTATGTAGCTCACACATTAATGAATTAAAAAAAAAAAAACAATTTCAAATAAAAAATAATTCATTAATTATTAGTCAAAGTTGTAGAATATTTTAATGTTGTAATAAATATAGGGTTCTTCAAAATGGAAAAACTGTTGGAGTTGAAATAAATTTTTTTTTAGAATATGACATTTGTTTCTCCATTTTTAAGAAATTTTTGGGGAGGCTGTTAAAGATACTTTAAATGAGAAAGTAAACAATAATTATTGTGATTACTACTGTAAAAAAATGAGAAAGTAAACAATAATTACTGTAAACAATAAATGAGAAAATTTTATGTCTAAAAGGCTAAAATTACATTTTCATAGTAATTATTGTTTGCTTTCTCATTTGTTTAAAAAACAATATACTACAATCTATGACTGTTTTTTTCTTAATATTACAACCTTCTAAAATTCTTATAAAATGTTACAATTTATACTTGTTGCGAAGCGCAGACAATCAAAACCTTGTTTTACCTATTTACCCTCAAATCAACACATTCTCAATTTATGTGTAGGGGTAAAAAATGAACAAACAACTCGAGCTTCACTTAGACTCTACTCGATTTAAAACTCGTTCATAACTTGTTCGAAAATACCAAGTCAAGCTTGAACAAGTTTTTAAGCTTAATACATATTTTAAACCAAATTTAAGCACCAAAATTCTCCGCTCTCAACTCGACTTTATATTAGTAACTTTTTCTTTTAAAATATTTAGACAGCTCAAGCTTGACTAGAATTTGATTAACTTAAAACTCACTCGAACTTGTTCATAGATATTTTAGGTGATATAAATTTAAAACCAAACATAAATAACTTAGAACTCCACTCGACTTATAACTATGTGCCTACCAAAATGGTGCATCTAAAAAAACGGAGGGAGTAGATCAAATCAAGCGCATCAATTATTATTGGACAAATGACATTTCACAGTAGAATTAGACCCTTCCAAATTTTGCAAAAAACGAGTCTAGGTAGAACAAGCGTACAGGCTGTGAGATCACCAACCATCCAGACATCAAGAAATCAAATGAATGGACAATTACAAGATTCAGCTCAAAATGGACCAGCAAAGACCAGCAGTAGCAGCAGAGACAGAGAAAATCTCCAGTTCTAACTTTGGTACATCAGAGACATTCATTCATTCATTCACAGACTTTACACCTTCAGAGATTAGAAGTTGTTAACCACTTGGAGGAAAGCATTGGTTCGAGCAAACCATGATGGCAAGAAAACACTGATACAGCTAAGGACGGACGGACATCTCAACCTTTTTTTGATGAAACACTTTTAGACCTGTTCAGCTCCCATGGTGGTAGACACCCCTTGTAGTGGGAATGCATAAACAATGAAGACATCGACACCTCTTTCTGCGGCAGAGATATTGACGACCAGCAGCTGACACCGCTTCTCAGTCGCTTCTTTTCACTCTCACACCCTTCCAGATTTGACTCATGGTGCACAGCAGAAGCTTTAAGAGTCTCAGGAAGCACCCAATTGCATACTGAACCTACAATATGAACAATCAAGATCAGTCCATCCATAAAATAGCCATGCATGGTTTAACATTATTGAGTTTTAAGCATCTCTGTGGAGAAGCACCTATTCTTGCCAGTCTGTTAATCCACTTTGGAATGCGATTCCCTGTTAGCTTGTAGCATATGTCCTCACAAAAATGATTACAGTTCTTGAAAATCAAGTGGTAGGTATCACCATTGTAGTTTGTGGACTGGTGTTCCATGAAATCTCGAACCTGGATAGGATCCAAAGACGTCATACCAATAAATAACGACTTCCTGAACTTGAAGCCAGGACATTGTCGAGGTTCGATCTCGAATACACCGCTTGTTGAGTAGTCATGAGCTCCAAAGGCATACTCTACCCCGTAGACTGGCACATAAACAGTTGACTCTAATGAGAAACCATAAATTCAAATGAACTGGATATATACCAGCATCCCATTGAATATGGAGCTATTATGATAGATGATGAACCAAGAATCATTCCTAAGGCATGGAGATTAAGACAGATAGGCTTTGTGTGGGACTTGGGAATGATTCTGTATCACATTCAGTGGTTAAAGCCTTCAACACAACTAGTATTATTAAGAAGATAAAACAATGATCTAAAACTAGTACTAATAGGCAGTTACTACTACCAGATGAAGATATATGTGCAAAATGCAAATCATAAAATATGCATTGTTCATGGCCACCAGAGCTATTCTTCACTAACACAATGTTGAAGAGCATAGTGACGGAATTTTATGAGAAAGGAAACCTAACCTTCCACCCCAGTGTGGAAAATGCCAAAGCCTGCCCAGTAGACATATCCATTAGCTGGTGTCAGGTCGTAAACGTTTAGGTAGACGGGAGTATTTCCAGGGCTGCAACCTGCTGACTTCATTTTGGGGAACATGCAGAAGCGTGTAGATGGATTTCGTCTGAGACTAAGTGGCACAATAGCTTGCCAGCTATCTCGTATGTGTTTTTCCATTACTGATGCAGACACTAGGGACCTGGAAAATCCTAGAGTTCCAACTGCAAGCACAAAATGTAGAACTTGAGATTCCGACAACCAGAAACCCCCTAGAAGAGATAATCACAAAGCAAGAATCTCATATATCTTAATCCCACATTACAAGCATAAAAGTTCATTCACTTTTTCAGGTTTGTTTCACCAATGGAAAGGCAACAAGACTTCACATATGTTGACAGAATAACTCTACTTGTAACTAAGGAACTTCGCCCTCCGGACACTGCATTTAAACTTTCTTTGTTTGCTACCCTCCTTAGGTTTCAATACAGCAGATAGAGGATCATTAAAAGCAGTAGAGAGTCATTTGTTTGAGTTGAGTCCCTTGCCCCTGCTGAGAGCTCTTAGCTGAAAACTGAGACTCAATCCTCAAAGAGGCTTGGAGTCTTATCAAATCATTTACAGAGATTAACTCTGCTGATATTCAACAATTTCTAGTACATCCTATTAAAAGTCACAATTAATAAACACAATTGGCTAAAAAACTAACAACAATTTCCCCCAGATCTTAAAGGAACAGAATGCAGCCCCTGGGCGAGACATGCCTAAATCTAAATGCTAGAAGAGAACATCAGCGGAGTTTCTAGTTGGACCTGAAACAAAGTAGTACTACATTACACTAGTACACAGCCAGTCAAACTGTGACCCCATTAATAAAAGACCAAACTTTAGAGATAATCGACCCAGCAGACAGATCAGGCTAGAAAACCCAAGACTAGAAAAAGATCCAATTTCCAAAAGTTTATCATGCAGGAAACAAAGGGAACATTTTTACAGGTAGAAATGCCAAAAGAGAGCAAATACTAGGAAGAAGAAGAAGAAGAAGAAGCCGACCCAGCTAAGAAATTATGATAAATTTCTTACTTTTTCTCGGGTTCTGGAGAAAGCTCACTCAAGAAGCCATTACATTACACCAAGAGGTGATGTGACAGCCCCGGACCCAAAATACAAAGAGCAGCCATTAGCGGAGCAGCTATGAGGAAGCCGTGCGCTGGGACAGTTACCCAGACATTGATTGATTTCTTTCTATACTTGTTTGCTCTTGAAAGAATTTAAAGCTGTAGAAGTAGCAAAGAATTAATCTGTCCTTTGTTGGAACACCCCTTCAGGTCAGGGGAGGGGAGGGAACAAAACGATGAGTGAAAATGGAAAGGGCGAGTAAATTCCCAATAAAATACTACTAATACTACTCCGTAGTAGTATATAAAAACAAGCAGTACAGTAGTCTATTTTTTTGCAAGAAAATGGTAAAAAGCAGATGGGACTGGTTTCTTGACCATCTTTTACATGCCCAGCTGTGGAATGAAACGACCTAACCAAGAAGAAAACAGGGAAAGGAAACGTGAATACATAAAGGCCAGGCCACTCTCAAAGCCAGACCCAGAGGGGGTCTACTCCTGTTTTGTTTCCTTTCCTTTTTGTCTATTCTATCAACTAAACTCTCCTCTTAGCTTCCTATTTGATTTTCTTTTGTTTACATGTGAATTATTTCATTTCCATAATTAATGAAAGAAACGGTAGGATCTGATAATACTTTGTCACGTGCAATTTCACCAAAATGTTAGTGATGACAGATGACCCTTTGCTTCTGTTCTTTTTTCAAAAGGAAAAAAAAAACAGAGAGAAAGAAATTAGTTTGTTTTCCAAGAAGTATACGGAAACAATAATAATAATAATAATAATAAAATATAGAGGATAAATTGTTGGTATAAGTTGAATGAAATTACGATTTCTGCAGCTCATCTAAACTAGAATATAAAAAATAAACAGTTAAGCTGCAACTCAATTAATCGGACAAACATAACACAATTGTTCGGAAAATAAAAGCATTGAAAGAAAGACCTATAACAAGAGAACCAACATTGACAAGTAAAGTCTGACCACATCCTCACTCTGATTAAATAACACCTGCGATGTCGGGGCTCCAAGTCTCCACCACCAAGCTTTATAGCTTCATTCGGCTTTCGGTTCACAGCATCTGCTTTAAGTACGAAGATAACCATCCTCCACTCAAATGATAATAGATACGCTTGTAAACGTTTGTCCCCTGCAAGAAGTATCGAGTGAAAACGCACACTGCTAAATATCACCTGCACATCAAAAACTAGAGAGAAGACCATAATCCTCCTCCACACAGTAAGACTAATCCAAGCAATATAAGAATATTTGGAGTGGCAGAATGGCTCAGTAACCCCCACCCCAGCTGCCGCAGCTCATGGCTCCTGGCAGGGGGACAACTCGCTCACCCCTGCCGTCGGTAGATCACAGTCCTTGTCAACTGCCACTTGTTCCTTCCTAGCCCTCTTTCGTCCTGGTCTAGAACCTTCCATTCCACTTCCACCAGAACAACTGGCCCAAGGTCGTCCCCGACCACGCTTACCCGCCCTCACCTGAGTGACAGAACTCCAGACTCGTCCAATCCCACCACCACTTTGACACCATTCATTCACACCATCCAAAGACACCATTCAGATGAGTCGTATCGACAGAGAAAAAAATGAAAGTCAATTGTCCAAAACTTCCACCACCATCGCGTTAGAAGATGATTTATGCTTTGCCCAATCCACTGAGGACAAACCATATCCCACCTAAACTATTCCACAAGCAACAACCGAAACACCCAGACCCGGGAAAAACGGGCCGCCGAGACGGACGTGGCGAGGAGTACATCCGGTCTCAACCGGCTTGAGAGGGCGAGCACTAGAGGCAGCCCCACACACCAAGTTTATAACCCTCCGACACCACAGAGATTCGCGAACAAATCCTTGTTGCATATCGACGGCGTCAGCGTCGGCGTCGGAAGAGCATAAACGCAGACAGGCCAAGCGCCGAGAGAACACCAGACTCGACACCAACCATCCACACCGATCGCCCTTCCTCTTGAGATAGTTGCGCACACGATGCACAAATAACCCTAGCCACCCCGATCCTTGGCGACACAAGGTAGAGGCGCGAGGAAAGAGCCCAGATCCACCGGGAAATCGCAAAAATTCATCCTCAGAAAAGCCTCTAACCTGCAACCCTAGGCATCGCTTTGCCTGTTTTACTGAATAGTCATTATTATGCGTGTTTAGCAACAATTTTTTCAAGTAATTGTTATGAACAATTTTTTCAAGTAGCTGTTACATTTTTAAAAAGTTATCAATGTGTAGTTTTTTGCGTTTAATTGTAACTATTTGATCTCAATCATTAAAAAATTATTCAAAATATTACAACTAATTAATACTCCATCCGTCCTCAAAAAACAATACACATTCTTTTTGCTATTTCAAAGTTCAATATTTGACTTAACAAAGATAAAAAAATTCTAAAAAAATCAGGAAAAATATATTTAAAAAGTTTATACTTCTAATTATGATATGCATATAAATTACATTTAATTATATTTAATTTTAAATGTCTAAACATTCATGAAAATAAATCATAGATTAAATATTATGAAACAACAAAAAAATGTGTAGTGTCTTTTGGGGATAGAAGAAGTACATTATTTGAGACGGGCCAACTCATTGTTATTTTTCTCACTTTTCTTATTTATAATCATTAGTAGTGTTTATGTAGCTCGTGAATTAGTATTTAAGTTTCTATGTCTAAACACTCACAAAAAAATCATAAATTAAAAGAAGTTGCAATTTTGACGGGGTATAGGCAGTATCACTTAGGCAATCAAACAGAAGAATCGCTTAGCTCATAACCAACTGTTCTTAGAGTTGAATGGTAAAAAACTCCTACTTCCTTAAGTAAGGTTTTGGGTTGTGTTGTGTATAATTGTGGATGGATTATTGAGGGAAAGAAAGGATGGGAAATGCATGCCCGGCCCATACTTGCTTGGTATCCAATTCCAAACAGAAGTAGGATTATACTACTCTTACGACTAGTTTAAAAGAAAAACAGTATTAGTAAGTAGAATTATAATGACGATCGAGTATGTAAGAGTGTTAGTTGCCCTAATTTGATTCTACAATTTCATCTCTCCCTCCCTCTCTCAATTCATCTTCACCAACTCTTGGATTTCAAAGCCGATCAAAGGAACAAAACAAACCCTTCTTCAGGTACACATGGAAGCCACCAATCATACACCGAAGCAAAAATCCTTTGACAAGTGTTATGCTAAGAGGTTAAAGCAGGTTTGTCTTGTTAATCCAATTCATCCACCCTTTTCAGTTTGCGTGGTTATAATAGGACTAGCTGCTAATGTAAGTAACGCCCCTAATCTCATTGCTTTTAACGCAAGTTTGGGGCTAAATTAAAGACTTCACTTCATCATCAGTTAGTTAGTTAGTTAATATTGCCTATATGAAACCTGTCTTCTCCTACAGGATCCTTCTACTTCCACGAGTCTGCAATCAGACATAATAAGCAACATTGGAAGTGAAAGTTTGATGCCGCAGAATGATGACAACAACGCTGTTGCTTTGGATTTCAAGCAGAGTGGTGATTCTAGCCGACACACAATTGCAAAGGTGAGCCTTCTTAATTAGTCAACACAAGCACTGTTGTGGAGTAGTACTTAGCCATTTCTAACAATTTGGATTTGCAGACAAAAACAAATAATCTACGAATATCACTAGAGATACAGAGATTAAGGTTCCGGGGACTGAGCCAGACACTGATGAGTCTGTCAAAGGAGTGCGAGAAAATGGACCAAGAAAACAATTCCATTGAGGTTAACATCCCAATAACACTTGTGCCTTCTAACAATCATGAATCCATCTGATTAGTCTTTTACCCTTTTTCTTCTCTTTCTAATCACCTCTATTGATACTCTGTTTTTTTTTGTCCTTTTGGTCATGGACATGGAACAGAAGGATATAGTACGGACGATTGGGGAAAATGCTAGTAGTATTTAGGGGCCTCCACCAGTCATGATCATGATCATTGAAGTTATGCACTCCTACGCTGCCCCACACAGATGTTGATTATTCCTCTCTACAACCAGAAGATTGACTGTGGCTCTGTTATCACTCCTTTTCAGCGATTAGTTTTTGTAGGAGATATAAGTATACAGGCTGTATATTGTTATTAGGGTACTTACATGCACATAGGTCTTCAGAGTTATAAATGTTCAAGGCATAACTCGGAATGTTTACCAGAGTAGTATTTCTGTTGGATGTTAATATATACTGTATGCAGACAGAACCAACTTTTAATTTGAATGATGAGATAGTCGAGATTCTTCCTTCCAAAAAACAAACAGAAAAAAGGAATTTGCATAATTTGAAGACAAAATCTTTTAATTTCAATGATGAATTGAACTTGTATAGATACAACTAAAGAGCTTGTACACTTCATGGTCTCACATCCTCAGTAAAATAATTAAAACAGAGAGCAAGCCATTTACAAATTCTGCCTTGTTACAACTAACGAGTAAACATTTTTTGATGAAAAGACGCTAAACTTAGAAAACACTCCAGTATTCTAATCCACCTACCTACGCCCCATCATTTCAGTTAGAATTACCTTCCATGAACACCAGACATTCATCCAACTTCTGGACTGTAAGATCTGTCCATACTGCCGAGAAGGGAAAATCAATCATCTCCTTCATCTTCATCTTCATCTTCATCTTCATATTCTTCATCTTCAGATGGTGAATCAGAGAGTGACCTTCTTGGGGCTTCAATGGCAGGAACTGCTGGCTCCCTCTGTACTGGGTGTATGCAGTCCCTAACTGTTTCATTCACAGGGCAGACAATATGAAAAGACCAGAACATAATACTAGTAATTTTAACAGACATCGACTCAGTAATCTTCCGGAGAAATATAATTCCTTATCATCAATTCATCATCATATTGCACATATATCTCAAACTATGTTGGGTTGGTAACGTGAAATTTATGATGCCAATTATGCTAGAATCAATTAAATAAAAATTACTGCAACATACCATAGCGGCAATGTTTTACGCCGTATGTTCTTCCAGCCACATACTTCTTACAATTAAATAATAAAATGAGATACAAAACCATCATCATTAATTGTTAAGAATGTACTCCCTCCATTCGTAAGTGATTGCAATATTGACTTTCGAACTTCAATGGTGAAGTGGATGCTTATAATTACCGAATTTTCTCTTCGGAGTCATTGATATATTAATCCATTAACAAGAAAGGGAACAATAATTATCAACTCTGTTTTCTGAACGAGAAATGCCAGAACCACCATTAATTCCTTTCATTACTCAACATCAGCCATACTTAAAATTATTTCATTGTGGACACCATACGCTTTATAATATAGCTTAGTTGTTGATATTATTGCTTTTGCTACACAGTACAATGACAGTGACCAAAGGTTATGGAATATTGTGTATTAGAGTACTAATCTGTCAGTGAAGATTTTAAGAGAAAATACAGCAAATTGAATAATGAAGCATCTTTATCCATAACAACCACCACCCCAAAAAAAAAAAGAAAAAGAAAAAGACTTCCCAGCAAATAGAAATAAGGCACAAAAGGAAAGTAGGAAAGAAAAATACCTGACGTAACTAGTCTTAAAGATAGTTGCCTTGCAATCTTGATTTCTCCTTCATGAGCACTCACAAAATTGTTCTGCAATCACAAGAATACATCAGTTCCCTAAAATAAAACCAATGCTTTGCACTCCAGAACCGAGACAGCATATTATTTAAGATGCTTAATAACAGTGTAATTAACCATGGCAATATAGTAAGAAGCATACAAAATGCCTCTAGCAATGACAAGTTTCTAAGCCTAATGAGAGAATCCTCACCATTCCCGCATAAATATGATCCACAATCTTGTCAAGCCTAGCTTGGCGCCTGAGCAAAAATGGTCGTAAATGATTATCGTATAGACCTTTAGCACCCTAATAAAAAAAAATGTATGATTAATAAAGACCTGAAATTCTGAAAAGCTTTTAAGCTATAAAAATGTACAAGTTCTGCCTGAAAGGCATATTCGTCTTGTGCACTCTTGAGGATAAACGTGTATTCATCATTTTAGAAAGGGAATAGTAAGTTAGTAACTCACAAAGCTTGGTGGGAGTTGCAGCCACACCAGGAAAGCAAACTTCACGTGGTAGTATAAAGGCATCCTGTATAAACTATGTACATCAGTATCCTCATGTTGTAGAAACTCCTGAGAAATAAAAGAAAACATACAGAAACGAAAACGGAAAAATAATCCATTGCACTGAAACAAATGATCAAGGAATCAGAGAAGATTTGAGTGATCTGAAATCCAACCAACAGGATTATAATTTCTGATAGAACCCTAAGCAAACTATTTACTCATGTTCATAAAAGACTTAATTGATGCAATCCAACTAGATAACCATTGCAATCAAAATTCTATAGAAGCTACTTGCTGTTGTGGTGACATAATCCTGATGTTCACTGCCAAACTACTCCCTCCGTCACAGGAAATCTGTTATGTTTTCCTTTTTCAGGAGTCACAAGGAAACTGTTACATTTCCTTTAAAAAGAACATTTTCACATTAACTTCACTCTATTAACCACTCAAAAAGTTATCTTTGTTTTGTATGCCTAGTATACTTTATTACAGTCAAATATTCGCGACTCTTATCCAGTCAGACGGAATTAATTTCATGGGCACAGAGTATAAAAACAAGAGAAGTTTAAATTTTCAAACTTAAGAGTTGGCAACTCATTTGGGACAAAGGGGGATTATGTAAGATAAAGTTGTCACGTACTACAATTATTTGAACTAGATTAGACTCAAAGATCCCTTATTATCTGCCTAATATCAAGATCTTAGTTTTCTTTGTTCCCTACCTAATCCACTGACATGGGGAGGAAACAATAATTTATGCTTATGAAATCTCTTCCTTGTGTTGCTATAAATCCACTATATTTATGAAACAGATGTTATCATGAAAATCTCATAGAGAACAGTTTGATGCTGCTAAAACAAAACCAGGAAGGCATCAAGTTGTCCACTAAAACAGAAAATCCATTCTTCCTCTTTTCATCATGAAAGTTAAACGAGATAGGGGCAGGCAAGAAAACAGAAGTGATAGCATGGAAAACACCCAAAGATATGTCATCAAACAGTGCCAAGAAAGCACCAATTTCTTGATAAAAAACAGTGTATGAAAGTTCTTTTAAGTTATGTTACACATTCAGAGGCAAACACGCGGACACATAGAAAGAATAGGAACAGTACCAAGACAAGATTTTGTCCGAGAACACTTCCACAACGGTGAAAGATCCATAAACTGCGCACAAGAACCAACAGTGAGCCGAATAGGTAAAGAAGGAACAAAGCAGGATTTAATCACTTGATTGATGATAATGCCCCGTTACAGGTGTGTCAATAGTACCTGCCCAGTAGATAAGCCATTTTTGCTGTTCGCTCTGATCTTTCTTCTCGATTGCTTTGAACGTAGAGTAGATTGGTAGAACTGTTCCCACAGAACAACTGCAAAAGAGAAGAAACAGATCTCAGGTGCCGAAAAACGATGATTATTTGAAGGCAGTAGCAAGCAAGGGAAACGCTCACCAAGCTGTCTTCAGAACGACGGTGGAGCCGATGGGGGAGAGAAGCAACCTCAAGCCAACCTGGAATAACGAAAACACTTATCATATGCAATTCTATCTAATAAAGAAAAAAACCATGGAATCAGGAGAGCGGTGGGAGGTTGAAAAAATCAAATGCATCGAAGAAGAAGAAACAATCAGAGATACTGACCTCGCTGGGTAAATCCATAGAGACGGGATTGCAAGAAGAATCAAATAGAATAAAATCAAATGAAGCAGGACCAAGGTTTCAAAACCTCAAACTTTCCCTCAATCCACGGCTGCAGTTGTTAACGATTCGATACGAAGGTTGAGGTGGTTTCGGCCCTTAAATATCACGAACCCGCTCATTCTGTTTCTTTTTCCCTTTTCAGAGAGTATTATTTATGAACTATGCATTAGAGTCCCTCCGATTCTTAAAATCCTGAATTATATACACCACCCGCCCCCGCATTGTGGTGGAGTGTAAAAATAAAAAGATGCAGAAGAGAATAGAGTAATATTTTTAGAAAAATCTACAAGAAAATAAAAAACTGTGTACACTAAAGGGGCTAGTTAATTATAAAATCATAAGAATACACTAAAGGGGCTAGTCTACCGTGAGTTTTGTTTATTTTTTGCACTGCTTGGAAGATGAATTGTATTTGCTGGCAGGATTTAGGAGTTAGATTTAGCAAACCTTCACAGAAGGAAGAAGAATTGAAAGCGTGAAGAACATGCGAGTCTAAAGACTTTGAGATGCAAAGAATTGGTGAGGATGAAACCGCGAAGGTCTACTTCAACCGAATGATAGGGCTTGCTTTCCAACATCCTTACCTGAGAAGTTCGAGTCTATAATAGGTTCTTTAGAAACTTCTAAATACCTAATAACAAAAATCACTCTAACACAGTTTCTAAAATTCTCTACAAGTTGTTTCAATTCTTCTTCCATCTTTAAAGGTTTGCTAAATCTAACTGTGTTTTTCCTAAACCCTGTCAGCAAATACATCTTCTTCTTTAAAGGTTTGCATGTTCTTCGCACTTTCAGTTCTTCTTCCTTCTTTAAAGGTTTGCTAAATCTAATTGTGTTTTTCCTAAACTCTGTCAGCAAATACAATTCATCTTTCTTCTTCAAAGGTTTAGGAAAAGCACAGTTAGATTTATCAAACCTTTAAAGAAGGAAGAAGAATTGAAAGCAAGAACATGTATAGTGTGGCCACCTTGTCCACATTGCAAGAAGACTAATCACAAACTGGAGACTTGCTGGTGGAGGCTAGATAGAAAGTGTAATAAGTGTGGCTAGCTGGGGCACATTGAAAAAATCTACAAGGGCCCACAAGGAGGACAATCCATGCAAGGAAGACTGGTTGTACCAACCACATGACTTATATAACAAAGAATTGTTCAAGGACTTGGACATGACAAGGAGATCTCGGGTATTAACTAAGTGTTGGACAGCTACTAGAAAAGCGTTATAAGGTTGTATTTGAGGATAAAAAATGCACCAATTAAAGGACATTCAGACGATGAGTTGGTGAGAAGGAAGAAGAATTGTGGCACAAGAGATTCGGCCATTTTCATCAAGATGGCCTCATATACTCATCTAAACACTGTCTGGTGGATGGTTTACCAAATCTAAAAGGTGACTTACCTCTGTGCACAACTTGTCAGGAAGGAAAACATGCCAGATTACCTTTTCCACAAAAAACAACTTGGAATGCAACCATAAAATTGCAACTTGTGCACTGTGATGTTGGTGGTCCTATCAAACCAAATTCCCTTAATGGCAGTCAGTATTATCTATTGTTTATTGATGATTTTTCAAGGTTGACCTGGATATATTTTATGAAGCAAAAGTCTGAGATAGCTAAATATTTTGGGGATTTCAAGAATTGGGTTGAAGCACAAATACTTTAAGGAGTGATAATGGAGGGGGATACTTCAATGCAGTTTAACATATTCTGTTTAGAGGTTGGAATACATCATCAATATACTTCCCCATATACACCACAATAAAATGGGGTAGTGGATAGGAAGAATAAGACTGTTATGGAGATGGCTAGGTGAAGGGGTTGCCTAAGTTTTGTTTTTTTTTTGTTGAGGCAACAAACACATCAGTTTATTTGTTAAATAGGCTTCTCACCAAAGCCCTTGACATGAAGACCCCATTTGAGGCATGGTTCGGCTCTAAACCGAGAGTGTACAACCTGAAGACATTTGGCTGCATTGTTTATACATACGTTCCCCAAGTTAAAAGAGAGAAGATGGATAAGAAGGCTAAAGTTGGAATATTTGTAGGCTATAGTTTAGCTACAAAGGATTATAGGATTTACTCACCTACACAAAATAAGGTTTTCATTAGCATAAATATTCAGTTTTTTGAAGATGATAAGTGGGATTGGAAGAAGAAATTGGAAATCAAGAAACAAGAGTACGAAGATGAGGATGAAGATGAAAACATAGATGATTACCCAGTTAGAGGCACAAGACCATTGTCTAAGATTTATGACGGATGCAACGTGGCTGTTTTAGAGCCACTTAGTTTTGAGGTTGCTGCTTTGATGAAACTTGGATTACAGCAATGAAAGAGGAGCTAAAAATGATTAAGAATAATGGAACTTGGGTGTTAGTGGACATACCTAAAGGCAGAAAAATAAATAATTGGGTTTAAGTGGGTTTTTAAAACCAAACTTAATCGAGATGGAAGCCTAAACAAATATAAAGCAAGGTTGGTGGTAAAAGGATATGCTCAAGTTATTGGCTTTATTCATCAAATATGGATGTTAAATCAGCATTTTTGAATGGTATTTTGGAGGAAGATATTTATGTTGAGCAACCAGATGGTTTTGCAGTTAAAGGTCAGGAAGATAAGATATATTTACAAAAAAAAAGCTCTTTATGGCCTGAAGCAAGTCTCTAGAGAGCATGGTAGAGCAGAATCGACTCATACTTGCTGAATTTGGGTTTGAGAAGGAGCTTGAGTGAGTATACAGTGTATGTAAGGGAAATTGAGTCCACTATTCTCATTGTCTCTTTATATGTTGAAGATCTAGTAACATGCATGCATCCATGAGGACCTTATCAAGTGGTTCAAAACCAGCATGACAGAAGCTTTTGAGGTGACTGATTTAGGTCAGATGAGATATTTTTTGGGTATGGAAATCCGGCAACAGCAAGGTGGTATATTTGTGTGTCAACACAAGTATGCTTTGGAAATTTTAAGGAAATTCAAGATGGAGGATTGCAAGCCCACATCCACTCCCATGAATGTGAAAGAAGTTTTTAGCAAGGAAGATGGTTGTGAGAAGGCAAATGAGGGGTTGTACAGGAGCTTGATAGGGTGTTTGATGTATTTGACTACCACTAGGCCTGATATAGTTAGATATGTTAAAGGGACCCTATACTATGGTTTGTGGTACAACCACATAGAGGAGTATGGTTTGAGAGGTTTTTCAGACAGTGATTGGACAGGCTGTCCTGATGACATGAGAAGCACTTCTGGATGGTGTTTCACACTTGGCTCTGCTATCATCACTTGGAGCTCGATGAAGCAGGAGCTAGTGGCACAATCTACTACTGAAGCTGAAGTAATTGCAGTAAACTCAGCAGTAAAACAAGCCTTAATGGCTAAGAAAGGTGTTGCTGGATATAGCTAAGGAGCAAAAGGAGGCAACTACTGTTTATGTGGACAACCAGGCGGCTATAGCCATATCCAATGATCCTGTCTTCCATGGGAAGACAAAACATTTTAAGATTAAACTATATTTGGTGAGAGAGTTGCAAGCTGAAGGACACATCAAGCTTGAGTATTGGTCTACTCAAGATCAATGGGCAGATATATTCACAAAAGCAAGGTATTAAATATTGTTTCGTACCGGCCGGTATTCCGGTTCCGGTTCCGCTTCGGTGCCGGCCATGAAACGGCGCCATTTAGGCTAAAGTTGCATCGACAGCCGTACTGGTCGGTACTGGTCGATTCGGTCGTTTCGTGTACTGGCCGAAAAATTGAAAATGGCGGTACATAGTTAAAATTAAAAAAAAAAAAAAAGAAATTTGAGGGTTAAAAAATTAAAAATAAAATAAAAAAATTATATTTAGAAACTAGAAAAATTTAATTATCATTTACATATAAATAATTTAATTTTTTACATCAATATGTTGAATAAAAAAAATCATAAATTAAATGCTGAAAATTGAATGTTCAAATTTTTTTGGGACAGTTGGAGTATATCAAAATGTAGAAGAAAACAATATATAGATTAAATGCTAGAAACATAACTAATTAAAAATAAACGGAGG
>JBBYHH010350339.1:0-12124 GCA_038382905.1 Daphne laureola | reverse complement strand
AATAATAAGAACATAACAATAAATCGAGTTTCTAAACAAAATTGAGGGTAAATATATATAATAATCTGCACTTATCATTTGTCTTGCGCATCTATTTTATCCTTTTATTTCTCTTGTTATGCATTGAACTTGGCTTTATTTTGTCATCCTTTGTCGAGTGGCCCTAAACCTCTCGTCTGGTAGGAGTTTTTATCTTTATTTGTTTGTCTACTGCTGGTCTTAAGTGACAGAATTTTAAGTGGATATTCGCTCAGTACATGATAAGAGCGCTAGTAGTTCTCGGAGCTCGTATCTGCTTATGATGTTTTCTCCAACTTCAGGCTATTCGTTATTGAATAATTAAAAATTTGTTATAATAAAAAAAAATGAATTAAATATTAAATATTAAAATAATAAAATCAAACGATACAATTTTTTTTAAAAATAATTTTTTTGAGAAATATATAGTAGCTTCCACCACTGTTACGCTACTAGGGCTTAATTTTGTCAACTGGACTTGGAATACTCACCTGCTTTAGGATAACAGTTTCTGCTTGGCCCGTAGGGACTTGAGCCTCGTGAACCAGATTCTTCACAGATCTCGTAGTATCCATTTTTAATTCCTTCTTTTGTTATTAAAATTGAATTTCTTTTTCTAAGGAAAAAACAGACACTCCCCGCTCTCAAATTAATCATCAGATTATTCCATCTCTGATTGCTTGGGTACCTAAAAAAAGATTGTTCACCCTCTGATTTACTTGATGTAATATAATACTCCCTTCGTCTAAAAAAAATATTTAAACGTTTATTTTTTAATGTTTTATTTATTATTTTATTTTTCAATCATTTTAAAATTTAAATTTAAATTTTTTATATATAAATAAAAATTTAATATGTTATTTTATAAATATTTTTTTTTTATAATAATATAATATAGATAAATTAATATCAAATAAAAATAAAAAATCAAACATTTAAATAATTATTGGACATTATGGGACGGGGGGGAGTATTTATCATATCTTTTGATTTCTTCAAGATTGGTGAACAATAGATTGAAGGGGGGGAGTTGATTATGAATCCTATGGGGGCGCTGACTAATCGCTCAAAATTCGAGTTTCTTGCCTTTGTTGCTTAGGCCGAGTTTTTTGCGTTTTAGTACATGATGCAAGTCCGGTTTTAAAATAATTGTTTCAAGTAATTATAGTGTTTTGTATGATTTTTTAATGGTCATGATTAAATAATTACAGTTAATCATAAAAAATTATTCATAAATAATTTTTTAAAATATAAAAATTACTTTTAAAAGGTTATTACCAAAGACATTCAATAAACTCTTTGTTATGTTGATCATTGGCTTTCAACCTGAAAGTGAAGGTATATTTTAATATATTTTAAAGTAGCCTTCTAAAAAATATATATATATATATATGAGACGCAACGCAAATAATCATATTAAATACATGTTGAAAGTAAATACTCCCTTCATCCTTAAAAAAATATATCGTTTGTTTTGACAGTTTTGTTGTATTTAATCTATGATTTATTTTCATATATTTTTAGATATTGAAAACTAAAAAATTCATTTAGGAACCATAATTTGATATCTAAATTTTTTAAATATATTTTTTTTTATTTTTTATTTTTATTAAAAATTAAGTTAAATATTTAATATTGAAATAACAAACTCAAACGATACAATTTTTAAGAACGGAAAGAGGGAGGAAGTATGTAACAAGTAAAAATGCAGGGAATATAAATAAAGAAAATGTAGAGAATGAGCAAAACTTAAATGAAACATACACACAAATTCAATTCAAAATGTTGCATTAAATTATAGTACGTACTACTCTCGGTATTCCCACAAGAATGGAGACATTTGACTTTTGAATTTATGTTTTATTTAAAAATAGAATGTTAGAAAGTTGATGGGAGGAGTGTGGATGATAAGTTAGAAGTTAAAAGTGGAGGGTTAGAGTGTAGGTAGGAAGAGGCAGGTGGGAAAAACAAAGGTATCAATTAATTTGTTCTTCCCACCAAGGCACAGGCACCCTTTAACATTCAAAACCATGAGGAGAGTCCCTCCCTCCCTCCCGTAAACTCTACCCCAGTTTCCCTAACCGCTCCACCTTCTTCGTTTCACTCCATCGTCTTCAAAACCAAAACCAAAACCTCCCACATTTCCTGGGAAGAATCGGGATGGAATATTGTGATGATGATGATCATGAGACTCCTAAATCCCGGTTGGTACTCCAAATCTGCGCCCTCTCCTCTTCTCCCATTTCCTGCCCTCATTCCAATCCCCTCATCCGATCCCATTTCATCGACTGGTACCGAGTTTTAGGAGTAAGTTTTAGCTGTTTTTTAGGTTATATTTAATCATTTTATTGGGTCGATCGATCGTACATACTAAAAATGAGTGAGACATATTTTCCAGGTCGCCCAAGGGGCAAAGGTTGAAGTTGTGAGGAAGCAGTATCATAAGCTTGGTGGGTGTATTCCTACCTACATTGTTTCATTTTCTATCTTTATGTTCTGAGTTGCTAATTTGTTTTTCCAGCTTTGCAACTTCATCCGGATAAGAACAAACATCCAAACGCTGAGCTTGCCTTCAACCTCATCTCTGAGGTTACACTTACTCTTTCTTCTCCACTCTTTTTATTAATTAATTCAAGGCCTGGATCTTTTCTATCACATTAATTAAACTAGTGGAAATCAATAACATAGGAAGCGCGCCTCTTCTCCCATTTCACAGATTGATTTGAAAGAAGGTGATCATGTACTAGTACTATACACCACACACTATATATATATATATTTAATGTGATCACAGGAAATGGCATGTACCTTAATTGTAATGTTAGGTGGTTTATATAAATGCATTCATGGGTTGGTAAGTTGATCCTGTTGGAGTACTGATTATAAACAAGGCACATCACTTGATTCACATTAAAGTCTAAGGGGTCCTCAATCCGGTTGTTGCAGGCACACTCATGTCTATCCAACAGTTGTAGGAGGAGGACATTTGACTTTGAGAGGTCCAAACATTTCTGCACCAAGTGCAACAAAATCCCCTACACAACAACATCTAGTAGTAGTAGTTCCTCAGAGACAGCAAAACTCGGACGCGGTTCGAGATCATTGAGGGCGGTTCAGGGCCTGGAAGACATTAGGAACAGGTTTAGAGAGGAAGCGAGAGTGATAGAGAAGTGCCTGATCAGAAGCAGTAACTTGTCACGTAAGGAATCTGACCTCTTTGAATATTCATCAAATAACAACAACAACATTTTGAGGAGCAGGATGAGGAAACAAGTGAGGCAGAAAGAGTCTCCAGTATTCAATCCATCTGATTACTTCTTCCATGGTTACCCACACTTGAGGACACAAGTTTCTGTGAAACAACCTGCAGGCCGGTTTCACCAGTACTCACCAGTTTTCCAAAATTCGTCACAACAGAAAGGAATGTTTAGGAGCAAGTCTGTTTGTGTTCATTCATGATTAATTCTTTGATCATTTTTGGTTCCATAAACCATGATTGATTGATGCATCTATGATAAAACAAACAAAATTCGGGTTCCTGCAGCTCTTGAGCTTTGTTCGGATGGATCCTGTGTTTCGGGATTAATTTGTTCTTTGTTGGATGGATTTTCAGGCAGTATACGTTGAGGCTTTCGTTCCCAATTTCTCGTTTATTTCATTTAGCAAATACAGTAATTTATTCATGCTTTTAAAAGTTAAAGCTGCATAGTTGTAAAGTGTAAACTCAAGTTTAATGGTTGTTTTTAGGGTAATTATCATTCGGCGTGACATGTTTGTCATAATTTTCAGTTTTGTTTCTCGTATTTTTTAAATTCTTTCTTTTCTCTCCTGAAATTTAACAAAATATACAAATACCTCCTAAATCTAACATCCATGTAATTAATCTGTTAAATTTTATGTTTAACTAGTTTATACCCCCTCCTACAGGACGGGTTTGGAAAAGAAAAAGAAATTAAATAGTTCATAAACATTTTATTTCATCAACAATGTCATTAATGAATATAATAGAATAATCCATATCTTACAAATAGTTGATATGAAAATCGATATTTTATGATTTATTTTTTTCTAACGTTTTTTTAACTTCGTTCGTTGCAAACTTACAAAATACGATAAGTATGAGAATAAAAACTTTTAAAGACCAACCTCCATGAGATAATATTAACATGTTTCTCTATTGTACTACTCAACTTGATACACAATCAACCATATAAATGTCATAAATCAATATAATCAATGTAAAAATATAATGTATGTCTACAACATTCAATCTTTCGTGTCACGAGACTATTGTTGGTTAGATTTTGGATTAGATATGAAAAAAGCTCTAATCTATAAAAATAAAAACAAAACGTATGAATTTCCAATTGTGTTATATATATATATAAATTGGGGACACATGCTCCCGTGTGCCCTCATCGTGGACTCACCCATATATCTGTTAATACATATGCTATTAAAAAACTATATTTGTATGATCATATGAATGAATAACATACCTATTTAGATAAACTTCAAAACTTGTAGCAATTTCATATGATGCTCCTTCAAGTGGGAGAATCTCTTTTTGTATCCACAACTCTACATATAAGCATACAATAACACCAAATATGATCAATAAAAAATCAATAATCTAAATCCTAAAACGTAAGGAAATATATCATACCCCCTTAATGAGTTCTAACATAGAACTACCCACCGGCACATATTCCATCTAATCAAATTTATTAACGATAAATGTTTATCGATAATTTTTTTATTGAAATCACAGAATTTGATATATCAAGTGAACTTTTAAATCTTTATGTGCCAAAAATGGCACGAATCTTCTTATGGCCCTCTTTCTAGATACATATATCAATACTTACAATCAGTTCCATATTGATAGTTAATCACTTAAAATACAAGTTGAACATTTTTATATACCGTATTTAACTGTAACGAATGTGACAGCATCACATCCCAATAGTGTGGATGTCACACTATATATCAAATAACATGAAACATACATCATCGATACGGTCCATTACCTTCAACACTACTTTAATAAATACTAAAACCATTTTATCATGATTTAACTTATTAACGATTCTCTCCTTTAATTCATCTACTAATATATAAAGTAAAGTGCACCATAGTTCATTAACTTTAATTTTTATATTATCATAGCCTCATTTTTAGATTTTGTACTATAAGATCCCGTTTTAGAAGATTTTCTTCATTCAGAGTCCTATCCGTCAACTTTTCTGTCAAGTTTAAAGAATCTTCAGAAAAATGATAATTTTAATACTGGAATTTACTTAAAAAAATCTACTTGCACCATGACTTTTGAACCTAATAATTTAATCACTCCCAAACAATTATAACCTTAACAATTATACCTAATAGTTTTTAAACTCCACCTAAACCCACCACACTCGTCGGACCACCACTGAAAAAAACCGCCAGACCACTACCAATCACCGCTGAAAAATCTGGAACAGAGAAAAAATTACATCGGACAGTAGATCAAGGCCTAGGACCACCGGATCCCAATCTAGGGTCGCAGGATCCCGGCCTAGAGCCGCGAATCACAGTCGAAGGTCAGCGAATCGTCACCTCGGGCTGGAAAATCGCGGCCCTGGGTCATTGATTTGCAGTCTGGCCTTGCGATTCGACGGTCTGGGGCCGATCCAACGACCCTAGACTGGGATCCGACGGCCCTAGGTCCCGATCTATGGTCCAATGTATTTTTTTTCCATTCCGGATTTTTCGGAGGTGGTAGGTGGTGGTCCGGTGTTGTTCAGTGATGGTCGAGCGAGTGTTATGGGTTTAGGTGGAAATTGAAAAAATCTGGGTTGAACTGTTAAGTTTATAATTGTTTGTGGATGATTAAATTCTTATGTTCAAAAGTGATGGTCCAAATATTTTTTTTAAGTAAATTTCAGTAGTTAAAAGTATCATTTAACAGAAAAGTTGACAGATAGAATCACGAATGAAGAAATTTTTGTAAAACATGACCTTAATAATATAAAATCTTAAAATGAGATTAAGGAAGTACAAGAGTTAAAATTAATGGACCATGAGTGCATTTTACCCTTAATATGTATAATTAGAAAAATAAACATAACAAAACAACAAAGAATTAACACAATTTAACAAATTAAAATTAATCAACCAATACACCCATGTCATATAAGATAAAAACAAAAAACATAACAGTTCATATTTATTATAGGGTAAAGTACCGGTAGTCTTATAACTTAAAATATTGTACCACTACAGTCTTGTTTTAATTTTTTGTAGTATCAAGATCCTGTTTTTCAAAAAAACAAAAAATTAGTTGTGATCATTTTTCATCCATTGACCGTTAAGTTTAACGTATTTAGAGGAAAATGATTGAAAAATAATTTACACCCCAAATTTGAAATATCACCATTTATATACATCCCCAATAATTACAAATTTAAAAAATATACCCTCAGGTTTCAATCAACTCACTGACACCACTACCACCGTCGGACCGCCATCGTCGTTGCCAGACCGCCGCCGCTGACCACCGCCAGAAGTTTTGAAATGAGAAAAAAAATATCGGGACATAGATCAGGACCTAGGACCGACGAATCGCGACCTAGGACCGCTGAATCACGGCCCAAGACCGTGATTCATTTAATTAATCTGTTAGATTTTATGTTTAATTACAATAATTGAACCCTAGATTTTGAACCATAACAATTATATCCTAGGGTGTGTTCGCATTATCAGGGTTTAAAGAAAACCCTGATAATGAGTTATAGTGGTCAATTCATTACATTGTCATCATTTATGTAACATTTCATAAAATTTCCCATATTTTTAAAATCTTACAATTCTACCACCCCTTTCCCCAACGTTTGCTCTGTTTCTCGTTTGTACTGCACTGTTTCCGCCGGCGATGACGACCTCTGGCAGACCAACCCCTTGTTGCTAGACTTCGAGCTATTCCCTCTCTTCGATTGCTCGGGCTTGGCGATGGGGAACAAATCAGAAGATGAGGTGGCGTTAGGATGGTGGGGCTGGCCAATTGCAAATCTCCACTCCCTCTAATGCCCATCTATGATTGTCTTTCCCTGTAAATTTGCATATTATAGAGTAGCTGCTGATGAAGCTCCTTGCGACTACACAGATAGGAAATGGGTTCGTGACAAGAAGGGGCATTTATATAACGGAACCACTTATGGGACAATCAAAGAGGGCCAGAATTGCATCAGCCATGGAAGACCTGACATGGGCTACCTCTACTGGTGGTGGAAGCCAAGGCAATGCAATCTCCCAAGGTTTGATCCAAACGCTTTCCTCCAACTCCTCAGAAACAAACATCAAGCTTTTGTGGGTGATTCAATGGCCAGAAATCAGCTAGAATCACTCCTCTATATGCTGGCAACTATTTCCAGATCTGGTTTCATTTGTGCATTCATAGGCCAACCCAACCCACCGTGTTACAGTCACCACAGAAAAAATGGTGGAAATCGGAAAAAATGACCGGCGGCCAAAATTTGTAATTACCGGGATTTTATGTTCAAGCATACGGGACACGTTTTCTGGTGTTTCCCGAATCCTGGGAAGTGAATTGAGGTTTATCTTCGAGATATTCCGCTTCGGAAAATTAAAATATGACTATCGAGTCATTTTACCAAAATTTACCATTGGTCAGTTTGGAAGAATGAGTGCATTTTTGGTAATTCTCATGACGCAAAAATTAATTTGAAGCCTATTCCACGGGATTTTAACAGTTTGGAATGTTTTGGAAATTCCAGAGCATTTTGCAAAAAATCGATTTCGGCGGGCAAAATGGTCATTTTAAAAAATTGGACAAAAATTACATGTTGGGTATTTGTGATGGGCTGGCCGTATTTTGATGCATGTTTGGCCCAAATGGTGGGCCAAGTCTTGTATTATGGAAGAAGTAATGAAAATTGTATTAAAATAAAAGAAAAAAAGAAGAGAATATGTTTGAATGAATTTTTGGTTAAAGTCTTTACAAGTGTTTACTACCCAATGGCTTGATGGATTACAAGAATCCAATCTAAAGGTTGAGATTTGAGATGAAGAGATATTGTCCTACAATTATCTACTTACTTCTCTAAATTTGGTAAATAAAAAGAAAAAGAAAGTAAGTAGATAAATAGCTATGTTAGTAAGGTAAGAAGAAAGAAAAGAAACAAAGAAGAAAACGTAACTTACCTGACTCCATGCTCCAGCCGAAACTTCTACTTCTTCTCCATGGAGTTCTTCAAGCTATCTTCATCTCCAAGCTCCTTTGATTCAAGATTCATCTAAGGGATAATCAAGGTAAGGATTCCTTGATTATTTAGTTAAGTATTAAGATTAGAAAATGGAAAATAATCCTCTCCCTCTCTTGTTCATCTAGCCGAATTTGCAAGGGGAGTTTGCCCAATTTCTTTCAACCAATCCTTCCTAAATCATCAAGGTGAGCTTATGTTCTTGGTGATTTTTCCATGATTCCATGCTTTGGATGAATTTGAATTTATCATGAATTTTAGTTGGATTAAAATTCATGTTCTTGAGCAAAGTATGGAAATTTGTTGGAAGCTTGTTGGTATTGTGTTCTTGGGTTGATAAGGGGCAAGATTAATGCTTGGTTGAGTATGAAAAGCATGATGAATGGGTATTTGTTTGTGAGGCCGAAAATCAATGAAAGAAATGCATGATGAAGTTGGTTGATTTTTTTTTGATGAAGAAATCATGTTAGGTTGATGTTCATGATGATTTAAAGTTAATGGATGATTTGGAAAATCATTAACAAGAAATGCATGATGAAGCCGAAAATACATAAAGGATTTTCATGTTGATTTTGGTTGAATCTTTGATGAAGAATGATGTTTGAATGAGGTTTAAAGATGGATTAAGGTTGTTAATTAGTTTGGAAAATCATTTTGGAAAGGTTTTGTTAAAAACCGAAAGTATGGGGGCTGCTTGTGTGTCTGGATGAAAGTTGATGCCCTCTTTGGTGATGTATTGGTTGTTAATTTATTGATTAAATGTTGTTTAAATGAAGAAAAGAAAGGCTAAGGACTAAAGTAGCAAGTTTGGGGAAGTTTTGAATGAAATCTGAAAATTTTGGGTTAGGACTGAAACTAATTAAAGTTTTGGTTAATTTGGTGTTTAATGGGATAAGTGTCATTTTATGAAGTTAATTTGGATTTTGGTTAAGGAAATAAAGCTTAAGGATGAGAAATGACACTTTTGAAAAGTTTAAGGTTGAATTGGAATAAAACCGAGACTATTGGGATTAAAACTAAAACTTTGGTTGATTTTGGTTAAATTGGTAATTTGGTGCAAAAGTGTCATTTTATAGTTTTAAATGGAAAGTTAATCAAGAAACTAAAGGTTGAGTATGAAAAATGACACTTTTGGAAAGTTTGGGGATGATTTTGCACAATGGGCCAAAAATTTGGGCTTGGGCCGAATTAATGTGGAATTCAACAGTTTATTTGTTGAATTAAATGTTTAAGATGAGAAAGTTGTCAAAAATAAAATTTTTGCAACTTTATGAAAGATTTGGGTAAAATTGCACTTAAGGTAAAATTTATGATTGAGTGTGCAATTTTCTTAAGAGTTAAAGTAAAGAAAGTGAAAAAGGTGAAAAGTAAAGTATGAAAAGTAAGGTAAAATGAATGTTTTGGTAAATTTGGCATTATGTGAAAGTTATGGGCCAAATTTATAAGTTCCTAAAAAAGTTACGGACTTAAGATGTAATCATGAATTTAAGGTGAAAAGGTGACATGTTTTGGATAAAGTATGATGTGGTTGACTTTTTAAGTAAAAAGTCAACTTTCTATGTTTATGGAAATATGTGAACTTTTGTATAAAGTTCAGAGAATAAGGATATGATGAAAGTTATGCTGTGTTTGAAAGGTATGTTATGAAAGGGAATTTTAGTTATAAACTAAAATTCAATATGTTATGTTTGGATATCGGGATAGGTCTGACGGTGCGGGATTTTCTGCGGGAATCTTGCTGGCACGTCAGAGTCGGTTGTTCCAGGTAAGGGGATTAATTTTCTTAATATGCAATAATGGTTTTCCTTATGCATATTAGAATAGTTAATGGCTAGTACTCGGGTCGAAGGTGGGGCCCAGTGACTCCCGGGGGAAAGTACTAGTTACATGGTAAGATTAGTGGTATGCAGGTACTTTGGTTTTTGGTTGCACTAACATTTAATGTTATGTGCTTTTGTGATGCCCCTCGCATATTCATCATGATTAGGCATTAAGAGAACTAGAACGGCTTAAACCTAAGTAACACGTTAGAAAATAATAAGTTCGGAAAAGTTTAAAAATAGTTGGGTTTTTTGGTCCTACAATCGAAGAGAAGTTCGGTTCCGCCAGTCGCCGCCACCTTCCGGCAACGTTCACGACGCTTCCGCACATGACGCACATGCTAGCCAGGGAGGGGTGGTGACAATATGCACCTTATGCAATTCACGCATTCTTGGCGAAAAATACCTTGCATGCAACACATGTATGCATTCATCATAAACCATACCCTTATGGATCTCCTAGTCTTTAATGTATGGTATGTTCCCAAGAAAGATGAAGGGGCACTAGTCCTGCTTAAATTCCACCTCCTAGACAGAACATCTAACATGTAGCTTGGAGACATAATGCATAGTTCATGTGTGATTCATTTATCAAACCACACACATGAACCTTAAGAATCACAAGAGGAACACTCACAGGAAAGATGGATGGGTCAAATTGATCCCGCTTAAAACACACCTCCTAGACAGAGTGGACTCATGTAACACTGAGGTATGATGTGATTTAAAACTTGTCCCACATTTGATGTATGTTCACATGTATTATGCCTTACACATACATACATATCACAATTCATGATTGTAACACATACAAGATCATATATAGAACCATAGCTCTGATACCATAAAGTACAAGCTCCCCCTCAAATAAAAGTCTCCCAATCACAGTCCGATGGGAGTTTTGTAGGCTGTCTAGTAAGCCCAAAGTGCATCTTCCAAGCGCAAAGTCCAATCCTTTTGTTTGGGATTCACGGTCTTTTCTAGAATATTCTTTATCTCTCGGTTGGACACTTCAGCTTGGCCATTGGCCTGTGGATGGTAAGCAGTGGATACACGATGGTGCACTCCATACTTTCTCATCAATACCTCAATGGTATGATTGCAGAAATGTGTACCTTGATCGTTGATTATAGCTCGAGGAATACCAAACCTACTAAAAATGTTAGACCTGAGAAAGCCTACAACAACCTTGGAATCATTAGTACGGGTAGCCTTGGCTTCTACCCATTTCGAAACATAATCCATAGATGACCACACCTTCGTGAATCGACTGAAGGAGCCCAGCCCATATCCATTTCCTCTACTCATTTTGTTTGTTCGTTCTCTTTTAATTTTTTTCTTATTCGCTATAATTCGTTATGCTTGATTGTTTCACTATCACATTTCATTGTTTTTCTTTCTTGACAGGTTTCCCCTGGCAATACTCCTCTCAACAACGTCTCTGATTCTTCTGAGAAAAGCAAAGGGTATTGCCTATATAACGATCAAAACAATGAGTTTTTTCATTTTTTGTTAGTATTTTTATTTAGTACTTATTCTCTCTTCTTTACACTTTTGTTACGGTAGGAAAGATGTGCAGTCCTCTGGATTCTCTGAAACTGACACCACTGATAGTTTGGCTACTACTCCACCTGCAAAACACAATCTTACCACATGCGTTTCATATTTTTCTTTCTGTTTTTATCAATCTTGTTCCTCTTTCAGTATCCTTGGTATTGATATTTGTCATTGATCTTTTATTGTTCTCAGTCAGTTCAAAGGTGGCGTTCCCGATGCTTGAGCTCCTCGACCATTGAAGATTCCCTTCATCCCTTGTCTTAATGATGTAGTTCTAAATAAATGTTAATTGAAGCTTTTTTTTTGGGATCTTTGATCAATATTGTACCTTTTAGTCATATGTAATAGACTTAAGTTCTTGAGCGGAGCGTGTATGTTGAATCTAGTTGATCATTTAAGTCCCCAACTCTTGTCCTTGCATTACTTTACTCCTTCATCTTCTACCTTCAACTAAAATTGTCTCAAACT